>CAUYSK010012462.1:0-51506 GCA_963575035.1 Avahi laniger
CTATAGGCATGCGCCACCATGCCCGGCTAAGTTTTCCTATATATTTTTAGTTGTCAAATTAATTTTTTTCTAATTTTAGTAGAGACAGGGTCTCGCTCTTGCTCAGGCTGGTTTCGAACTCCTGAGCTCAAACAATCCGCCTGCCTCGGCCTCCCAGAGAGCTAGGATTACAGGCGTGAGCCACCGCACCCGGCCTGTTCTTTCTTTTATTTATTTATTTTTTTTTTTGGAGACAGAGTCTTGCTCTGTCACCCAGGCTGGAGTGCCATGGCGTCCTCACAGCAGCCTCAAACTCCTGGGCTCAAGCCATCCTCCTGCCTCAGCCTCCTGAGTAGCTGGGACTACAGGTGCACACCACCACTCCTGGCTAATTTTTTCTATTTTTAGTAGAGATGGAGTCTTGCTCTTGTTCAGGCTGGTCTCGAACTCCTGACATCAAGGGATCCTGCCACCTTGGCCTCCCAGAGTGCTAGGATTACAGGAATAAGCCACGGGGCCCACTCTTTCTCTTTTCAATCCCTCACCGCCTCACAGGTGTAAGAGATCTGTCAAACCCTGTGTAGGCTACAATCATGGCACAGATATAAGATCCAGGATGACTGCGCTCTTCCTTTTTCCTTAGCATCCAAAGCAGCATGCCTGGGAGTAAACTCTGATGAGCTAAGTATGGCCTCAGGCCATGTCTGGGTAACATTTGTATCCAGGGCACTGCTCTCTGCGCTACTCGAGGAATCTGCAGCAACATCTGCATCTTTCATGCTTCCCTTCTCCAAGAGGTGACCAACGCAAGCGACAGCCTCACATAGGCCAGGGAACTTGGGTACACGACAAGCGATCCTTACAATCAGCTGACATTGGGCATGCAGCTTCCAGGGGAGGAAACCGTGTGCCATATTTGGAAGCAACTGTTGCATGTCCATTCTCAGGAACTCTTTCAACATCATCGTCATCATCGATAAGAACATCAAGAAGCCAAAAAGGAAATCTTCAAAATTGCCAAGGCTCTTCTGAATCCACCAACCAAGGATGTCTCTTCCTCTCCGTCTTGAAATCTTCCCATGTGGCCTCAAATCTTGGTTTTACTCCTTTATTCTTTTTACTTATCTTCCTTGGAATATCCATCTTGAAGTGCCTGGTGAGCAGAATCTAAATCAACTCCAGATGCAACATTCTACTCAGCAAATGGCTCAACTGGTCTTGTACAAACAGCAGGGGTGCAAAACCAATCCTGACTTCAGCCCAGGCACTGACTACTTAGAAAGCCTTGTTGTAAGCTCTCCAGACCCTATCCTCACCTCAATCCTTGATTCGCTCCCTGCTGTTGGAAAATTAAGGCAGTCTAGGCCTATTGTGAACAAGAGAAGGATTGAATAAGGTTTGTCTCTGCTAAAGTCCAACTCATTCTTCTCCTTGGGATTCACTAGGTTACTTTTTTCCTTATTTATCAAACCCCTCTGTGGCTTTTTATCCACAAAAGACGCTGCTCCAAGTACTTGGCAAATTTCTTTTAATCCTCAGAACTCTATGAGGTAGACAGTATTATGACCCCATTATACAGGTGGAGAAACCGTGGCACAGAGAGGTTAAGTTAGTTTCCCAAGGTCATGCAGCTGGAAAGTGGCAGAGTTGTTACTCACCCCTTAAGAAGTCTGGCTTCAGAGACTTTGCTCTCTACCACTGCCACTGCCTTTCCATCTCACCACCAGAAGGTCACTTAGTGCACAGGGAATCATTAAAGAGGGATATTCTCGCAGGATCTTCTGGGGCCTGGCTTTTAGACAGTCAAGGTCTGTCTGAGAAATGGGTATGAATGAATATCAGAGCTAGCTCTTGAAGGCTGTAGGGAGGCACTCTCCACGTAGTGACACATGCTGGCCGCCGGAGGGTGCGCCAGCCCTGCTGGCGGAGTAAGGGGAGAAAGGAGGAAGCCTTGGAAACGAATGTCAGGCTCAGGACCACAGAACGTTGAGAACAGAGCATCATAGAAGGCTGAGAACAAAGCCTCTTAGAACGTAGAACAAAGGCCCCTGGATTCGAAGAATGATGAGAACACAGCCTCACAGCACCTGGGAGACAAAGCCGCTTCGGGTCTGTTCTGGTCAAATCATAGAATCTTCCACCCAGGCTTTTAGAGTTCCAGAATTTGGGATATAACCGATCTTAAACTCTTACAAGCGATACCAGCTATATAGTTTGACCGGTCCACTGCAAAATGTAAATGCGGTGTCTCTTGCTCAAAAAATAAGAATGTCAGGACAACAGCAGAGGAACATTAAACCAGGCGCGAGGGCCTTTCTCAGCGGGTCCCAAGACCGTGAGGCCGGACCGGCTTGGGAGCATAATTTATCGGAGGATGTCCGTCTCATCCACAGCTTGGCGTCTGGGAAGGCTTCCTGAAGCGGAGGCTAAATCAGGGCTCGACCCTCTAAACCTTTTCTCCCCCTGCGCAGCCTCAGAAGCTAAAGGTTGGGGGTTAGGGGGAAGTAGGAGCAGCTGCTAAAACTGTCACGTGGATCCCGTTCTGTATTTATAGATCACCCTTCCCTCCGGTCGGACAGTCCAATGGTAGCCAGAGCTCGCCCGCAAGAGGGCGGAACCCGCTGCAGCGCGGAGAGGCACAGACCAATGGCATTGAAGCAAGGGCGGACTTGTTTCATTGTGACGCGTGGGGGGCGTGGCCCGGGCCCAGAAGCACTTGCACGGGGGTCGGGGGGAGCGTGGCGAGCAGAGCGAGTATGCAGCTGCGAGCATGCGTCGTGTTGGGCGGCGCTAGTATCTGGCCCAGCATCGTCGTAAGGGAGGATACCTGCCAATGGGCGGCGGTTGCTCTGTCGCCGGGGGCGTGGCCATGCAGATAAGGCGCGGGTGGGCGGCCCAATGGGCGGGCGCCTATGCAGATGAGACGGTGACAGCCCGGCCAGCGGGCGGGCGGGCAGGCAGGCTGGCTGCTGGGGCGGGGAGGTGGGACCGGGAGAGGGGTGGCCGTGGGGCCCGGCCGGGCTGGGGCGGGGGGCCGCAGCCATGATCCGGGCCTTCTCGTTCCCGGTGAGCCCCGAGCGGGGCCGGCTGCGGGGCTGGCTGGAGGGTAGCCTGGCCGGGCTCTGTGAGTTGCACTGGCTCCGGGAGAGGCAGGAGTACCGCGTGCAGCAGGCGCTGCGGCTGGCCCAGCCCGGAATGGGGGGCGCCGAGGCCGAGGACGAGGAGGATGCCGACGAGGATGAAGATGCGGCGGCGGCGCGCCGGGCCGCAGCGGCCCTGGAGGAGCAGCTGGTAAGGGGCCGCCCGTCTGTCCGTCCCTCCACCCCCCGCCTATGTCTGTCTGTCTGTCTCGGTTGGATGCTCAGACACCCGTGGGGGGTGGGGCGGGTAGGCTGAAAATGGGAAAGGACGGGGGGTGGGGCTGGAGACCCCGGAGTTCGGGCGGCGGGCGGGACCTGGCCTCCCCGCCCCCAAATCGGGGGAAGGGGGACAGCATTGCTTCTGCTGGAGCCCAGTGAAAAGGATAGACCCCACCCCCTATACCCCTTCTCCAGAGAAAATCCTTCAGGGCGCCAAGTATGCGTCAAGCCCGGGTCCCGGTACTTTGCATGCGTTGCCTTCTTGCAGTTTGGGAGGTAGGGGGTGATAGTCCCCATTTTACAGAGCAAGAAATCAAGGCTCAGAGAGAGCAAGTGACTCACCCAAGGTCACACAGCCAGGATCCAAACATGCCCTTCTCTGGGCCCCGCTAGCAGGGCTCCATCTTCCCTAAGTCCTGGTGCGCTTGGAGATCTCCGGAGGGGGCGGGGTGGGAAAAGGGGATCTTAGGGCCTCTTGAGGGAGGGACAACTGCTGAGAGGAAGCTCACAGTCCCTTAAGACCCCCCGGGGATCTTGACCCTTCGGTGACACTTCTCCTCTTTCCTACCTGGTGCCAGCCCTCCATAACCCAAGAGGAGGCAGGTTGAGGCAGCACTAAGATCTGACTTTTGGACTGCGGGTTCTTGTTAATTGTGGAAGATAAGCAGAGGTCTCCAGGATGACTCAAAGAGACACTGTCCCTCTTCCCTTTTCTATATCATTCCTTGAGTCTCCCAACCAGTCCTCGGTTTCCCTCACTCTCTCCCTACTGCCAGATCTCGGTGACTTTCTGTGTCTGCTTCTCTTTCTTAATCCTGTCTCTCTGTCGCGGTCTGTGTCCCTCTAGGTCCGTCTCCCTGGTCTTCCTTTCTTGCATTCCTGCCTCCACGTTCCAGCCTCTCTTCCCCTCCCCCCAGCCGGCAGACCCCAGCTCCACTTGCAGTTCCCATCCCCAAGCCTGTGTGTGGTCAGAGCTTCCCCTTTGGGGAAACCTGAGCCGAGGTTGCGGTGGAGGGGGCTCTCCGGCTGCTGACCTCGACTGCCCCTCCCTGGCTGGGGAGTGGGGAGAGGACTGAAGCCAGACTCCGGGGCTGCACGCCCAGCCCCTCCCCCTCTCAGGAGTGGGACCCCGCACATTCTTCTCTGGAAACAGAAACAGCTGTGGGAGGCCCCACCCGCTCCCAAAGTTAGAGACGGATTGTGGGGGCCCTCGCCGGCTCCCCCCACCTCAAGCTGCCTGGGCTTTGAGGGTGCCTCCCCTCCTGACGAGGAGAAGAAGGCGCGAGGACAGGCCAGCTGTGTCCTTCCCACTGCCCCTTGGTCTCCCCGCTCTCTGCCCTTCATCTTCCCCATCTCTGCCCCTCGGTCTCCCTCTTCTCTGCCCCTCTGTGTCCCCTCCCGCCAGCCCTCGGTCCTGCCCGCACGAGGTGGTAGTGGAGAGGCCTCCCCCCACCCCCCAGTCTCTAGGCAAAGCTCGTCCCAGCACCAGGGAGGAGGCGGTGGCAGGCGGGGGGAGGGAGACAGCCGCACTCGGCAATGAGGGAGGAGTGGAGAAGCGCTAAATATAAACTCCTCTAGCGCTGGGGGTTCCTGGGTCCTTTTGAAGAGGGGGTGGGGGCCTCCTCTGATCCCTGAGCCCTGGTCTTATGACACTTACCCCCACCCCACCCCCTCACTCAGAAATACACTCCCTTTGAAGCAAGAAAGACTAAAGCTAGACTTGATTACTTTCTAATAGAAATGATGGAGCCGCCAGGTAAAGACTAGGAGTGTCACAGAGAAGAGAGGCAAGAATCCTGGGTGAGGACAGGGGCTCCCCGGGTCCTGTTTGCTCCCAAGAAGGAATAAGGTTCCTTCCAGCAAGAAGGATTTAGGTTAGACTTGCAGAAGGACTTCCTAACAGAGGTAAAAGGGCATTGGACACCTAGTAGGGGCATGCAAGGTAAAGAATAAGGACAGAGAAGTTTGGGCAAAGGGGTCTCCACGGGTTCTAACTGTACTCTTGCTAAGCCTGTCTGAGCTGGCTGGCCCACTTGTGGAAGGGCTTTCAGAAAAAGGATGAGGGGCATTTCAGGGAGGCAGGGAGCCCGATTCAGGCAAAGGACCTTCAGATCTTTTAAAGATTCATCCTTTTGCAGCTGGAAGGAATGAGGTCAGACTCACATACAGAGGGGTGTGGACCGGGAGGAATATTTGGGGAGGGGCCGGGCCCTGGGGAGGAGGAGGCCTCCCCTGTTTGCACCCCCCACACTCCTGCTGCTTTTCTCAGTGGAAGAACCGAAATTAGATAGACCTGGAGAACTTACCAAAAAAAATCCATCCTTTTATATTTATTTATTTATTACTTTTTTTTAGAGACAGGGTCTAGCTCTGTCACCCAGGCTGGTGTGCAGTGGTGTGATCATAGCTCGCTGTAACCTCAAATTCCTGGGCCCAAGCAATCCTGCTGCCTCAGCCTCCCGAGTAGCTGAGACCACAGGCACGTGCCACCACTCCTAATTTTTTCATTCTTGTAGACACGGGGTCTTGGTATTGCCCAAGCTGATCTCGAACTCCTGGCCTCAAGTGATCCTCCTGTCTCCCCCTCCCAGAGTGCTGGGATTACAGGCATGAGCCACTACGCCCATCCCTTTTACATTTATTTTTAATTACACAAGTAGAGCATGATTTTCTATTTGCCTCGTAAGAAATGCATAGCTTTCAGGTGATAATACAAGCTAGCATTTATTAGGTGTTAAAAGGAACTGCTGGTTTAGCTCATTTACTCCTCGCAGCAATCCCATAAGAGATGGAGTCAGATGATGCCCATGTTACAAACGAGGAAACTGAGGCCCAGAGAGGTGAAGTCACCCAAAGTCACACAGCTGGGAAGTGGCAGAGCTGAATCTGATGCCAGGGAATTTGGTCCCAAGTCATGCCTTCGTAAATACTTCACTCCACCATCCAATCCTCCCATCCCTCCCTCGGCCCCCTAAATCCAGCCTCTCCTCTGAGGTCACCGTTATTGTCACCTTCGTGTGAATCCCTCCAGACCTCTTCCAATGTATCTACTCCCAGAAACAGCTTACATGCCAAAAAAATGTAGAGTTTTTGTAAGAGCTGTGCTTCTTACAAATTCTGGTTTCTTGGGTGAAGTCCCAGAGACCATGCCAGTGGTTCTCAAAGTGTGGCCCCTGGACCAGCAGCAGCATGTCACATGGAATTTATTAGACATGCAAATTCTTGGGCTCAACTCCAGACTGAAATCGAAAGCTCTGGAAGTGGGACTCAGTGGGACTATTCTTGCTCACGTCATATACATTCCACACTTCTTTCTCTTTCCGCTCAGTGCTATACCTTGGTGATGGTTCTATATAGAAATTTACCTCATTCCATTTTAATGGCCGTGTAGTGTTCCATTGTGTACATTCATTCCTTCATCAAATATTTCCTGAGCACCTATTTTGTGCCAGGCATTGTCCTAGGTACTGTTGGAGGGGTATAGTTGTGAACAAAAGAGACTGGAATCTCTGCCCTCCTAGGGCTGACACCGCAGTGAAAGATTCAACAAACAAATGACACATTGCACCAATATATAATTGTATTTATTTATTTATTTTAAAAGAGTTTATTCGATTTTCAGTTTCCTCTTTTTTTTTTTTTTCTTCTTGATGGAGATAGAGTCTTGCTCTGTCACCCTGGGTAGAGTGCAGTGGCATCATCGTAGCTCACTGCGACCTCAAACTCCTGGGCTCAAGCGATCCTCCTGCCTCAGCCTCCCAAGTAGCTGGGACTAGAGGTGTGAGCCACAATGCCTGGCTAAGTTTTCTATATTTACTAGAAACAGGGTCTCACTCTTGCTCAGGCTGGTCTCGAACTCCTGGCCTCAAGCAATCCTCCAGCCTCGGCCTCCCAGAGTGCTAGGATTACAGGCGGTGAGCCACCCCACTCAGCCTGATATATAATTTTCAATCAAGAGATTATTACTGATACATAGAAAGAAAACCCCAAAAGCAGGGCAACGGGGTGCAGAATGATAGGGGAACTATTTTGGAAAGGTGTCAGAGATCACCTAACCAAAAACCTGAACTAAGCAAGGGAGTGAGCCAGTAGGATGTGAGAGGGAAACATTCTCCTAAGGCAGGACCATGCATGGCATGTTTGAGGGACAGTGACGAGGCCAGCGTGGCTAGAGCTCAGCGAGCAAGCCAGAGATTCGTGGGGGACAGACACGGGGTATATGGGCGGCCCGTGGTTTTTGTAGCCACTCCCGGATGCTGCACAACTCGGCTGCTTTGCAGAGTTCTGAGTGCACCACGAGCATGTCTAAGTACCCAGGGCAGGAGCCCAAAACTGGAGTGATTTGTTGACCTTTCTCACATAAACATGGCCAGACGGGGGCTTCTGGTCTCGGGGAAGAGGAGTGGACAGAGCAGGAGTCAGAAGCCGGGGGGCGGGGGGATTGTGGCGGCGGGAGGGGAGCCAGCCGGTCTTTCTGCCCTAAATAGGCAGGGCTGGGTGCCTGTCCGCCCAGCCCCTCCTCCCTCCTTCCCTGCCTCCTGCCGGCCAGACAAGCCGCTTTTGTCTCGGGGTCAACCGTCGCCTCAGCCACTCAGACCCACTGGAGACTTTTCCCTGGCTCTGGGCCTCAGTTTTCCAAAATGGGGTGAAGTCCTAATGTTTAGGAGACCCCATGTGTGCCGTTTCGGCCCCTACCGCACCCACTGTCGCGGTCACTCCCCTAAGAGGGTTTTCACCTTCATTTATTCACATCTGATAAGAAACAATCTTTTCCTGCAGCAAGAAGGATCCAGGGTAGACTCAGAAATCTCTTATGGGGATGAGGAGCTGTAGACAGACACAGGGGCTTTTCTGGTGGGAAGGGAGCAAGAACAGGAGGAGAATGTGGCCCCTGGGGCAAAGGAACATGCTGGGGATGACTGCTGCAGTACCACTGAGGCTAGACTCACAGAAGGACTTTCCAGGAGGCGTGGGGGTGCCTTCCGAGGGGAGGAGCAAGAGGTATATGGCTTGTGGTCAGCCTGTGTTATCCCTAAGAGGGAGAGAGTCAGGGTGCAGCAGGGGGCACTTAAGGAACACTTGCAAGAGGACTTTCTGTTGTGATAAGGGACAACGGGGGAAGATAGGGGCATCCCAAAAAGAAGAAAGACTGGGAGGGACTGACCCAGGGCTCAGGGATCTGCTGGGTCCCGGACACCACCTTTTAGCAGTGAATTGTCCTTCCAGAAAGAAGACCTGAAGTTAGACTCAAAGTGGGACATTTTCATAGGGCTTAGGTGAGCACAGATGAGGGAACAGCGGATGGGGAAAGGGCAAGAGATGAGGGCTTCTGAGGCCTCATCACACGTAAGGGAGGTGAGACTGTAGCATGCAGGACTGCAGTTAGACAGCCAGAAGGACTTTCTAATGGGGATGAAGAGACAGAGATCTTGAGGGGGTCCTGGGACTCAGGTACTGCTTTTCTCCTTTTGAAGTCAGAGCCTCATTGTCAAAGCAAAACTCTGCCCATGAGCTCGTGGACTAGAGGACCAGTCGGCAGGAGACTGGGGGCCTCTGACCATGCTGCTCTCCCCATGCCCTTAGGAGGCCCTGCCTGGGCTCATCTGGGACCTGGGCCAGCAGCTGGGAGACCTGAGCCTGGAGTCTGGGGGCCTGGAACAGGAGAGCGGGCGCAGCTCGGGTGAGCATGGGTGGAGGGGTAGGGTCTGCCTGGGACATCTCGCTCTTTCCAGCTGCCCCTCTCTCTCAGGCTCCCCCTGTCTCTCCCGGCCCCACCTCCTCCTTTCCCCACCCCTGGTTTTCCCACCCAAACCCCTTGATTGTCTCTCTGCTTCTCTCGGGAATCCAGGCTTCTATGAAGACCCCAGTTCCACAGGAGGTCCAGATTCACCACCCTCGACCTTCTGTGGGGACAGTGGCTTCTCCGGATCTGGCTCCTATGGACGCCTGGGTCCCTCTGAGCCCCGGGGCATCTATGCCAGCGAGAGGCCCAAGTCCCTAGGTAAGGTGGGTGGGGGTGGGGCCCCAAGGCCAGAGGATGGTTTTCAGCATAAACTCCTGAGTCAGACCTGGATTCCAATTCTGGCTGTGACATTCCCTTTTCCTGTGATTTTAGCATGTCTCTTCTTTCTGGGCCTCTGTTTCTCTATCTGTTACAATGGGATGAAAGCAGTGCCTGCTTCTTAGGGATGTTTTGAGTATTCAGTGAGTCTCTGCCCTAAGGCATTGGCCTTGGCACACGGTAGTCACTCAGTAACCAGGAACTGCAGTTATTCACTTACACAAGTAAGTTTTGGGGCCCCTACCATGTGCTATCCTAGGACCCTCCTAGGAATGAGGGATACAGCAACGAACAAAACAGACAAATCCCTGCCCTCATCCGATTGACATTCTAGTTGGAGGAACAGATAATGTACAAGATAAATAAGTAAAGTATCTAGGGAACTGGATATCGACATGTGCTCTGACAAGAAACAGACCAGGGAAAGGTACTAGGGAGTGTCCCTTTGAGTTTGGGGAGGGCCTCACTGAGACTGCGACATTTGAGTGGTGTCCTGATGTGAAGGAGTGGGCCTAGCGCATGTCCCTGGGGAAGAGGGTTTTCAGGAAGTGGGAGTGGCAAGCACAAAGGTCCCCAGGCCAGAGTGTGGACCGGCCTGTGCTTCCAGGAGGCCACTGTGGGGAGACCTGCGGATATGGAGGACAGGGGTGAGAGATGGGAGCTGGAGAGAAAGAGGCGGGACAAGTCATGCAGGTCTCGCAGGCCCCTGTGCAGATTTTGTTATGAACCTTACACAAGGGAAGGGAGGAAAACAGGGTTTTTGATAGGCAGGGGTGGGGAGGGAGGGGGCAACCTGCCCCTTCCGGGCTGGAGGAGACAGGACTTTGAGAGTCCTTCCCCTCTCCCCCCACCGCGCCTTTCTTTTTTTTTTTTTTTTTGCCTCCCTTACCTAGGAGACGCCAGTCCCAGCGCTCCGGAGATGGTGGGCGCTCGGGCCCCGGTGCCGCGGTCCTTCTCAGCGCCTTACCCGACGGCGGCGGGGTCCGCGGGGCCCGAGGCCTGCTCCTCAGCGGAGCGGCGGGCCCGCGCCGGGCCCTTCCTGACGCCCAGCCCGCTGCACGCGGTGGCGCTGCGCAGCCCGCGGCCCTGCGGCCGCCCTGCGACCGACTCGCCCGACGCGGGGGGCGCGGGGCGGCCCCTGGACGGCTACATCTCGGCGCTCCTGCGCAGGCGCCGCCACCGGGGGGCGGGCCAGCCCCGGACCAGCCCCGGGGGCGCGGACGGTGGCCCGCGGCGCCAGAACAGCGTGCGCCAGCGGCCGCCCGACGCGTCCCCGCCCCCCGGAGGCGCGCGGCCCGCGCCCGAGCCGTCGGTGGAGCGCGTCGGGGGCCTTCCCACCAGCCCCGCCGCCTTGAGCCGCGCCTGGGCCTCGCCGTGGGAGTCGGAGGCGGTGCCCGAGCCCGCCGCGCCGCCCGCGGTCCCCTCGCCTCCCGACAGCCCGGCCGAGGGCCGCCTGGTGAAGGCGCAGTACATCCCAGGCGCGCAGGCCGCCACCCGCGGGCTCCCTGGCCGCGCGGCGCGCCGCAAACCGCCGCCACTGACCCGTGGCCGCAGCGTGGAGCAGTCACCACCCCGGGAGCGTCCCAGGGCCGCCGGCCGCCGCGGACGCATGACCGAGGCCTCGGGCCGCCGGGGCTCGCCCAGGGCTCGCAAGGCCGCGCGCTCCCAGTCGGAGACCAGCCTGCTGGGCCGCGCCGCTGCGGCTCCTCCCGGCCCCCCGAAGTACCCCACGGCCGAGCGGGAGGAGCCGCGGCCGCCACGGCCCCGCCGGGGTCCCGCGCCCACGCTCGCGGCTCAGGCCGCGGGGGCCTGCCGCCGGTGGCGCTCCACGGCCGAGATCGACGCTGCCGATGGGCGCCGCGGTCGTCCCCGCGCCCCAGCGGCCCGGGGCCCGGGGCCTGGCCCGTCCCCATCGGCTCCCCAGCGCCGTCTGCTCTACGGCTGCGCCGGCAGCGACTCGGAGTGCTCGGCCGGGCGCCTGGGGCCGCTCGGACGCCGGGGCCCAACAGGCGGCGTTGGCGGGGGATACGGAGAGAGCGAGTCCAGCGCCAGCGAGGGCGAGTCACCCGCCTTCAGCTCTGCATCCAGCGACTCAGATGGCAGTGGTGGCCTCGTGTGGCCGCAGCAGCTAGTGGCGGCCACCGCGGCCTCTGGGCCAGGGGGTGGTGCAGGTGGAGGGGCGCCCGCGGGCCCCGCCAAAGTCTTTGTGAAGATCAAGGCTTCCCACGCCCTCAAGAAGAAGATACTGCGTTTCCGTTCGGGTTCTCTCAAGGTCATGACCACAGTGTGAATTCGGGGATTCGCTCGGGCTCCCCCTTCACGGCCTCTGCACCCTCACACTTCAGCCACTGACCCATCCACACCTACCTTCCAAAGACCATCGTTTTCTCTGCTTCCAAAGACCTTCCTCACTGTCCCCATTCACAGCAGTCTTGGTTGAAAAGGCGCCCCCTCCGCCACAGGGAGGGATGGGCAGGAGCCCTGTTTGACCCAGTTCGGCTTCTGGCTTCCAGGCACTTGGGCAAGAAAGTTCCCCTTCTCTGGGGCTCACTTATCTCATCTTTCAATAAGTGTCCGTGTATGCAAAAGGGGTAATTCGCTCTGAATCGCCCCATTTTAGTTTAGAAGCTTAGTCCGTTTGCCCCCCTTCACCCCTCTCACTGAGCCCTTTCGTGGCTTCTGTCCTTGTCCAGATACGGCCCCCCTCATTCACAAAGTGCCCCCTCCACGTCCCTGGCCCTTAAGATATCCCCTTGGCACCCTGGTCAGAGACTCTGACTTAGGTGGTTCCTGCAGAGTGCCTTGGGAAGGGAAGGAGCACGGATTTGGGGGTTTTGAGGGTCAAGTAGGAGTTGATAATACCTGGAAAGAAGGACTCTTTCACCTCTCTCCCCGGACAATCATGGAGGATTGGGAGGTAGAAGAGGGGTAGGAAGATGGTTTCTATCTGGTGCCCTCACTGTGACAAAATGAGGGGAGCTCAATGACCCTCAGCTGTTCCGATCTAGTATTTTTTTTTCTTTTTTAAAATTACTGTATTTATTATGACGATGGTGACTCCCCGGTGCAAGGGGGGCCAGATTCTGTGTGTTTCTTTAACTTCTTTGTAAATAAATGCACAATGTTACATACGTGATGGCCTCTCCTTCGATGGTGAAATGGGAGAAATGCTCCTTTTTCTGTGGCCTGACATTTATGGGGTAACTTGTTTGCGTTGGATACGCCAGTGACTGGAACCAGATGGCAAGTCCCAGCATGGGTCTCAACGTCATCTTCCTACCATTGGCTATTTTACTTCAATGAACCTGACCTTTGATTGCGTTAAGTTTGATCATAAATACGATTTCATAAAAATAGAAACATATAGGAAAAGGACAGTCCCTAAATTCCCTCTCTCAGAAGTCATCATAATCAACAGTTTGATGTGCACCCTTCCATGTTTTTCTTTATGTGTTTGCGTACATATACGAATCTCAATAACTAAATATATAACTATGTATGAATATACATATAGTATTTGTACATATACTATATATAATATATATGTGAAACTGTATTTACATGCATTGGACTATATGTATGCAGTGTTTATCACTCTGTGTGTGTGTGAAATCACCTGTCCTTGAAGATTTCTTTATGGGGAAGGCTTAAATCAAGGATTGAATTTTTTTTTTGAGACAGTCTCGCTCTGTTGCCCTGGCTAGAGTGAGTACCGTGGCGTCAGCCTAGCCCACAGCAACCTCAATCTCCTGGGCTCAAGCAATCCTTCTGCCTCAGCCTCCTGAGTAGCTGGGACTACAGGCATGCGCCACCATGCCCAGCTAATTTTTTCTATATATATATATATTTTTTTTTTTAATTGTCCAGATCATTTCTTTCTATTTTTTTTGGTAGAGACTGGGTCTCACTCTTGCGCAGGCTGGTCTCGAACTCCTGACCTTGAGTGATCCACCCGCCTCGGCCTCCCAGAGTGCTAGGATTACAGGCGTGAGCCACCATGCCGGGCCTAAGGATTGAATTTTTTTGCTAGTTACGGTACTATTTACCTTTTCTATTTTTTCTTGTGTCAGTTTTGCTAAGCCGTCTTCATCTAGGAATTTGTCCCTTTCATCTAAATTTAGATAACATTTTCCTATCACTGTGTGATTATAAAGAGCTGCATATACGATTTCATTGTGGGGACCCCATAATCTAACCCTACTGTCTGCTCTCCAATTATTTTGCCATTAATATTATGAATCTTGTTACAGTAATATCCTTTCATATGCCTCTTTGTGCAAATGTATATATTTTTGTAGGGTCCATTCCTAGAAATAGAGTTGCTTGGTCATTATGGCATGCTCATTTAAAAACTTTTAATTGACACTGCCCCTAGCTAATATTGCTTTTGTTTTTTTTTTTTTTTTTTGAGACAAGGTCTCGCTCTGTTGCCTGGGCTACAGTGCAGTGGCATCATCGTAGCTCACTGCAATCTCCAGCTCTTGGGCTATAGCCTCCCTAGTAGCTGGGACAACAGGTGTTCAGCACCACGCCCAGCTAGTTTTTGTATTTTTTGTAGAGATGGGGTCTTGCTCTTGCTCAGGCTGGTCTCAAACTCCTGGCCTCAAGCAATCCTTCCACCTTGGCCTTCCAAACCCAGCTGACATTTCTAACAGCAATTTTTGAGATGGCCATTTTTCTACCCTGTCATCAAATAAAAGATGCTGTTGATCATTTTCATGTTGCCAATCTTATGGGGAAAAACTGTGTTCTGTTTTAATTAGCTTGTCTCCCTCCGTTTTCCTTGAGGTGGCACATGATTTTGTATGCCTGTAAACACTTGCATTTCCTCTTATGTGAATTGCCCGTTCACCCCCTTCACCCATTTTTCTATTGGGTAAGCCCAACAATTATACCCATTTCATGGATGGGTAAATGGAGGCTTAGAGAAGGGCTGGTACTTGTCTTGGTCATGCAGCAGGGGGAGCCAGGGCTAGGAGAATGGGTATTTGCTGCTGCTTTGACCCTTGTATCTATAGGGGTATGTCCACCTCTGTCCCTTTGAACTCTGAAAGCACAGGGACCAGGCCTGCTCCATTCACTGCTATCTCCAGCACCCCGCCAGGCACTGGGGACACAGCAGGGAACAAAACAGAAAGAGAGTTTTGCCCTATGAGGCTTCCTTGAGGGGTGGGTTGTGATAAATCTGTGTTTCTTTTAGTGTAGCAATGGATAAAAGTGATTTTTCAAGTTTGTCAGGAAAAGCCACTGCTTATTGGGCCCTTGGGAATGTTTGCTCCACCCACCTCCGTTCCTTCAAGGGGCAACTGAAGCCAGAAAGGGCAAGGGACTTGACTAGGGCTACGCAGGCCACTTAGCAGTCAAAGTCATTGACGTAAACACGGCTGACCTTCCTTCCTTTAAGATTTCAGAGCTTACAAGAAATAACAGTGAACACTTATTGAGGTCTTATTAAATGTCAGACTTTACTCTCACCACTTTGCATATACTGACACTTAATCCTCACAACCTCCTGAGATACTAGTATTATGCCCATTTTACAGATGGAGAAATGGAGGCACAGAGAGGTTAAATAATTATCTGAAGCTCATAAGTGGCAAAAACCAGGATTTAAATCCAGACAGCCTCTCTCCAGAGTTCACGCCCTTAGCCACTGCCCTACATAGCTTGTTTGCTATATACATTATCTCTAAAAGGATAACACAAGTAACTAGTCTCAGGAAGGGAAGATGAGAGGCTGTTAACATAATAAATAAATTCTATAGTTTGTTAAAGTTGGTAAGGGCTATGGGGAAAAACTGAGCAGAGGTAAGAGGGAATTGGGTGAGATGGGGAGAAAGGGAGTTTGCAATTTTAAGTAGAGTGATCTGATCGGGAATGGTCTCATTGAGAAGGTGACATTTGAACAAAGACATGCAGGAGGTGGGAGGGCGAGGCTGTGGATATCTTGGGGAAGATCATCCCAGATGGAGGGAACAGCCAGTGCAAAGGCCCTGTTGGCAAAACAGGAAAGAGGCCAGTGTGGCTGGAGCATTGGGAGTGAGGAGGTGAGATGGAGAGATGGTAGGGACTGCCACATTGTGGGGACCTCACGGGCCACGGTGAGGATTTTGGTCTTTAGAGTTTACTCTGGGTGAGGCGGGAGTCACAGGAAAATTTTGAGCAGAAGAGGGATTTTTTTTTTGAGGGGGGGAGGTTAACAGCTCTATTGAAATTCACATACCATAAAATTCACTCCTATAAAGTACACAATTTAATGGTTTTTAGTATATTCACAGAGTTGTGCAAATATCACCACGATCAATTTCCATTACCCCCTAAAGAAACGCTGCACCCCTTAGCTGTCATCCCCCAATCTCCCCCAGCTCCTGTCAACCACTAATCTACTTTTGTCTTCTATAGATTTGCCAGTCGTGGACATTTCATATAAATGGAATCACACAATACGTGGCCTTTCGTGACTGGCTTCTGTCACTTAGCATACCATTTTCAGCGTTCATCCATGTTGTAGCATGTGTAACTACTTCATTTCATTGCCAAACAATATTTCATTATCTGGACATACATTTAGTTTGTCCATTCATCAATTGATGGACACTTGTGTTGCCCCCACGTTTCGGCTAATCAGAGCTCAGTGTTGGATGCGTTGAGTTTGAGATACCCAGTAGACAACCAGGTGGAGATATTCAGTAGGCGTTGGCTATTGGATCCTGCAATTCACTGTTGCCTTTCGTTGATCGTTTCTTGAATAATAAAGCCAGAGCCGACTCTCAATCCAGGGTCTCAGTTTCTTTCTCCAAGAAGTGGGGACAATAATACCATCAAGCACTAGGTTGCCATGAGGCTGGGGCATAGGGCAGGAACTAACGTTATCCGTAGGGTGGAAAGACGGCTGGGGCGTGCAGCTCTGGTGAGGAGGGGAGGTTATGCTCGCTTCAGGCAGTGTCCGTCTGTCTGTCTGTTTCCCCCACCGCCCCAGCCTGCAGCCGAGGTCGAGGAGAGGAGGAGGGAAGATTGGGTTGTCACCTTGTCTTCCCCGGCTCTAAGCTGGTTTTCCTCCCCGGGGGCTGCCCAGGCCAGAACTGCTGATGGAAACCAGCTGCGGGAGGCGCGGAGGCTCGGCGCGCTCCCAGGCCCCTCCTCGGCGCCGGCAGACCCCGATGGGAAGGGGGAGCGCCTTGGCTCCCCTCCCCCTACCGCAGCCCGGCCTGGGGCCCTGGCACGTCCGGCGCGCCTGATGCTTTCCAGATGTGGGCCCGGTTCCCCTCCCCCATTTGGTCCCGTTGCTCCCGCAGGGGAAGGGGGGAAGGGAGCCAGGGTCTGACACCCCCCTATCAAATCGCTACCAGGGACCCGGGCCGGTGTACCCTCCCGCCTGTCTCGTTTTCCGGTCCAGGCGGTAAAAATCGAATCGGTGTGGGCTGACTGCGGTAGAGACGCTCCTCCCCCCACCTCCATCTCTTCTCAAGGCTCTCGCGTCTGCCCAGACGGGAAAGAGCCCGGAGACCCAAGACACGCCCCTCGGAGCACGCCCTCCGCCAGGCCACGCCCCATAACTGCAGCCGGGACACGCCCCTGGAAGCCCCGCCCCGGCCCCGCCCCTCCGGCCTCCGCCGTCGGTTCCCAGGTGGAAGGCGCTCTCTGTGCGTCTCTTTGTCTCTCTGCCCGCCTCTGTCTCTGTCTCTGTGTCCGTGTTCCTCCGTCCTTGTGTCTGACTCTCTACAGTTCGTTCCGTGTGTCCTGTCTCTGTCTCTCTGTTTCTCTCTGCAGTCCTCTCTCCATCTCTGTCTCTCCTAGTCCCCAGGTCTCTCTTCTCTAAATGTCTGTGTCCCTATCTCTCTGAGTCTCTTTGACTCTCCCTGCATCTCTTTCCCGCTCTCTAAATTTCTCTGTGTCCATTTTCCGTCCTCTCCCTCTGGCGCTGAGCTCCCTCTACCCCCATGTTTCCGTCTCCCGCCTGTGCCTTTCTCCGTCCCAGATCTCCGTTTTCATCTCCCGCAGGGCCTGCGGGGGCGCCTCGCCCTCTCTTCCTACCGCCTCCTGCGGCTTTGGCGCGGGCAGGGTGGGCGGCTCGGCGGGCCGCCGGCGCCCCCGTGTGGCCGCAGGGCTTGTCGGGAGAAGCCAGGGGGCTGAGTGTGCGCGCCAGGAGGGGTGTGCTGGAGAGCGGTGGTGTCTGTGCGTGACACCGGAAGATGGTGTGTGACACCGCGAGACCGTGTGAGTGCGCACTGCCCTGAGATGGTGTGTGACTCCAAGAGATCTGAGAGTGTGCACTGCCCTGGTGCGTGACTGCTGTGAGATAGTGTGTGACTGTGTGTGGCTGTGTGACATTGTGAGATTGCGTGTGACAAGGAGCGATCCAGTGGGACTGCATATGTGAGAAATGACATGTAGATTACTGTGTGTGATACTGTGAGATTGTGGGTGACCCCGTGTGGCAGCGGGAGCGTAAGTGTGATTGGGTGTGACAGAGACACTCTTCGGGGGACTGTATGTGACACTGAGAGACCATATGCGGGAGTGAGAGATCGTGTGTGATGTGATCGTATGTGACAGAGGCAGTGTGTGTGTCTGTGAGCGACACGGGGAGGATGAGAGCGCTGTGTGTGTCACACGAGCAGACTGTGTGTGAGAGAGGGCGAGACTGACGACCGGGATTCACGGAGAGAGGGTGTGAGTGGCATCGTGAGAGGCACGGAGGGGCCCTGGGTGTGACAGACCGTGTGAGAGTGAGACGGTACCCGTCGGCCACGCTGTGAGAAACAGTGGGACTTAGCGTGACACTGAACTTGTGTGTGATGTGTATGTTGAGAGGCGATCACAGTATCGTGACTGTGTGTGCCTGAGTGTGCAGAGCTGGGAGATCGCTGTGTGCGCGTGGCTGTGACAGCATGTGATGTGACAGCCGTGTGTGGTACACACTGTGAGGCCCAGCGAGAGATTCTATACACGATGGTGCATGTGTGTGAAACTGAGTGTGAGGGATTCTGTGACACACCGAGCCATCGTGTGCAACTATGATATTTGTGACACTAAGAGCTGGGGTGTGTGCATGTGACCGGGACAGTCCCCGTGTGGTTACGTGCGGAGGGAATGTGTTAGATGTGTGTGACACTGGGAGATTGTGCTGGAATGTGTGTGACTGTACGTGGGTGTCACTGGCTAGGTGACTGTGTGTTACCAGGAAACACTACAAAACAGTGTGTGACAGTACTTGGCCGGGAGCTTGCACGGTGACTGCGTGTCACCATGTGAGACACGGAGAAAGTGTACGAGGCTGCGATAGTGTGACACTGAGAGAGAAGTTTAAACTGCACATGAATGTGTGTGACTTTGGAGAGAGTGTGTGTGACACTGCGACAAACTGCTGGTACATTTGACACTCTGAGATAGTTTATCTGACTGGGCAGTCATGGGAGCTGCTACTACGATGATGGTGTGTCACAGCGTTAGTGATTGTGTGTGGCATTTTCAATGCCCATGTGACATTGTGAGCACAGCTCGCTCATGACAATGTGTGGCACTATGTGACACAGTGAGATAGTGTGCGTCTGTGCGAGAGACTGCCAGCGTGAGTCCGTGTGCTATTCTAAGGGGTCCGTCTGTGATGCGGTTACACTGAGGTGGCGAGTGCGAGCGCGTGTGACAAGGTGAGAGAGCACGTGTGACGGAGAGAGAGGATGTGCGGGACACAGGAGGGGTTTGTGTGGCTGTGAAATAAATGCAGCAGGGCGCGGGGCACACCTAGAGAGACCGTCGTTTCCTGTGACTGTGAGAGAGACACAGGGAGGGAGAGAGAGACATAGGGACAGACACAGAGAGTGAGGACCCAGAGAGACAGCCCCGAGGTGGGGCGGAAAGTGGCGGCGGAGGAGGCGTGTCCTCGGGGGCCGCGCCCCAGGGGAGGGGGCGGGGCGGGCTGGGGGCGTCCAGACGCTGCCTCCCAGCCTCCGCCACCGCGCGCCATCCCAGCCCCGAGCAGCAACAGGTAGGAGGCTCTGGTCCTGGCCCCAGTAGCTAGTCCCTTTGCCCGCTCCGTGACCACCGTCTGTCGGCCGGGAATGAATGAGAGAGTGAGTGAATGACCTTATTGTCCTGCGTCCCCATTGGCCTGTCTCTCCCTCTGTCCCTCCACTTTCCCCCCTGCCCCTCCTTGCTCCTTCTCGCCCCCAAACCCTCCCTCTCTCTCTCTCCCTGGTCCCTTCTTTCCTCTGTCCCTGTCTCCCCTCCACCCCGCCCCCCCCGTCCCTTTATGTCCTGGTGCTTCTCTCCCCCTCTGTCATTCTGTGCCTTCCTCTGCCCCTCCATTGTCCCTCTCTCTATCTTCTTCCTTCCTCCTTCTCTTCACCCCCCATCTCTCCATCTCTCTATCCCTCCTCAGTCTCTTCGTCTTCCCCATGCCTCAGTCTCTTTCTCTGTCACTTTGTCCCTCTCTCCATCCGCTCTGGCCCTCTCCCCTGGCTGCTAATGAGCAGAGGAGCCTTTGAGGTGGCCAGGGCTTGGGGGGGCCCTCCCCGAGGGGGGCGGAGGGGGCAGCTGCTGCCAAGGCCCTAATGAGCCCCCTCTGCGCCCCTCCCGCCGTGATGTGAATTCCCAGTTCTCCCTGGAGCCACCGCTAATTGGCCTGGGGCGGGGCCCCCTCCTAGCTCATCCCTGGGGGGCGAGGACACCTGGATCCTGATCCGCACCTGTGGCCCTGTCCTTCCGTCCCTCCCTCCACCTGTCTCTCAGCCTCCCATCTGTGCGTCCTGTCCCTCCTGCCTCCCCTCTCCCGTCTCTGCTCCTCTCCGCACGTGCCTCCATCTGTGCACCCCTGTACCCCTCTGGTTCCTCTCCTTGTCCTCTTTCGCCTCCCTCCACCTGCCTCTGGACACCCCACTCGTGCGCCCTTCTACCCACGCCCGTTACCCGGGCCCACCTCCACCACCCCCACCTCAGGACCCAGACGTGTCCTAACCCACCCCCCACCGCCCCCACCCGCACCCTCCACGCTCGCCCGGCTTTTAACCCCTTCCCCGCTGCAGCCATGTCCAACAACATGGCCAAGATCGCCGAGGCCCGCAAGACCGTGGAACAGCTGAAGCTGGAGGTGAACATCGACCGCATGAAGGTGCCGGGTCTGGGCGGGAATAGGGTGGGGGCTTGGGGACTGGGGTCTGCCCGGGGCTGTGTTGGAGGCCGGGCCCAGAGCCGCCGTGGGAGGATCCCCTTTGGAACCCGGCGGACACCGGGTGGGGATTGGGCAAGGAGCCGGACCTGGCGGCTTGGGGGTGTAGGGCCGCGAGGGCAGGGCGGGGCCTAGGAGCGGCTTGGGGGCGGAGCCGCGAGGGTAGGGCGGGGCCTAGGAGCGGCTTGGAGGGCGGAGCCTCGAGGGTAGGGCGGGGCCTAGGAGCGGCTTGGAGGGGCAGGGCTTCGAGGGCGGGGCGGGGCGGGGCGGCGACAGCTGAACTTGTGCGCCCTCAGGTGTCGCAAGCAGCCGCGGAGCTCCTGGCTTTCTGCGAGATGCACGCCAAAGACGACCCACTAGTGACGCCGGTACCTGCTGCCGAGAACCCCTTCCGCGACAAGCGCCTCTTTTGTGTGCTGCTCTGAGCCCTCCCAACAGCTTACCCTCCCCTGCCAAAGTATGAATCCAATAAACTTGCTGACTGTGGTGGCGCCTGTGCTTTCGGGGAAACTGAGGTACACACAGAGCGTGGGGCCACGGCGCGGGGGGGACCTGAGGCTGTTCCCATTCTTCTGAATATGTCTGGAGTGGGTGGGTGTGTGCGAACGCGGAGGAGCACAAGTCCGCTAAAGCCTCAGAGGAAATGAACGCTCTGGGCGCTCCACGATCCGATCTTGAACTTACTTAATTGTCCCAACAACCCCAGAAAGCAGCTATCTACGTCTTGATACCCATTTTACAGATGAGGAAACTGAGGCAAAGGAAGTCCCTTGCTCAAAGTCACACAGCTAGGACATAAAGGGGTAAATTGGGACTGTGGACTCCAGTGCTCCCTGAACCCCTCAGCTGCCTCTCTCCTCTCCACTCTCCTGGGTTGGAGGCTCTCAGGACCCCCGTGCCCATCCCCTGAGTGATTCCTTTCTTTTGTATCCAGCTACCCCTTACCACAGGCCCACTTGTTCTCAAGCACTGAACTTTTCCCTGTTCCTTCCTTCCTTCATCCTTTCCCACACTCCCTGAGAACCTATTCTGTGATCAGCCCCCGGCTGGGCAATGCTGGGGGCCTGGCTGTGACAGAGACAGGCCCGGTCCTGGTCTCAGAGTCTAGTGGGAGAGACAGATCTGTTCCCAAATGGTGATGACCCAGAGTAGGCAGTGCTAGGGTGGGTGGGGGAGCTCAGAGGGAACTCCTGATTCAGCTTAAGGGTCAGGGAGGGCTTCCTGGAGGAGGGGACATCTGAGCTGGGAGGGACGTGATAGAAATGAAACTGGAGGCCATGAAGAAGACAGAAATGTGGCTAGAGGAAGGGAGAGGATACAAACTAACGAGTACATTCCTTCATTCTACTAAATATATATATATTTTGTTCTGGAGACACAGAGGTGGCTGTGACAGTCCTGGCTCCTGCCCTCTCTGTCCTAGTTCGCACACTGGAGGCCCACAGGACACACAAAGCTTGCAGTATTTTATTGCCGCTCTACTTTCGACCTCTGTCATGCTTAAAGATGTTCTTGACTTGGTTGCCAAATTGAAAAATAGAGATAGTTCACATGAAAGTGTATTATTTCTGGCTTCTCTGGAATTACAAGTTCTGGTGACCCACAGGGTGACAACAGGCTGTGAGGCAGGGCCTGGGCTTTCCAGCTCACCAGAGTCCCCACTATACCCCATGGTCTCCTGGTTAAGCAAGCTAGAGGGCCAGCTGCCATTTATCACGGAGCCTGTGGCGGGGGCTTCTTACAGAGGAATAGAAAGTGCAGGCCGGCGCGGTGGTTCACGCCTGTAATCCTAGCACTCTGGGAGGCCGAGGTGGGTGGATCGCTCAAGGTCAGGAGTTGGAGACCAGCCTGAGCAAGAGTGAGACCCCGTCTCTACCAAAAATACAAAGAAATTAATTGGACAGCTAAAAATATATATAGAAAAAATTAGCCGGGCATGGTGGCACATGCCTGTAGTCCCAGCTACTTGGGAGGCTGAGACAGTAGGATCGCTTGAGCCCAGGAGTTTGAGGTTGCTGTGAGCTAGGCTGACGCCACGACACTTGCCCCAGGCAAGAGAGTGAGACTCTGTCTCAAAAAAAAAAAAAAAAAAAGAAAGTGCAATGTTCTGCCTTTGTTGAAAATGGGGGACCTGCAGACTGCATGAGCTGTGGGTTTGGATTGGATCGTTATTTTACCTGGCTGGCCTGAGGGCACCTCCTCCCCTCCCCTGAGCCTGATACTCCTGACCCCTGGACCTGGCTGGAGGTGGCTTGCTGGGCTCCCTTCCCCAGAGGGACCGTGGAGGAGTCTGGCAAGTGCTCCATTATCCACATTGGATTAGGGTCTCCTGGGCCCCAACTCTGAGCTTCCTGTAGGATTGAGGCAGGACCAGCTGTAATTACATCTCCCTCCTGCCTCCCACCTCCCTGCTGTCTCCGGCCTGGTTGCATCATGTCTGTGGGAGCCCCGGGGGAACCGGGGGACAGGAGTGAGCCAAGGATGAACCGGGTGTGGAGGAGGAGCCGGGAGAATGCTGCGAGGGAAGGAGCTAGGATTCTGGAATTCACAGACCCAGCATCCTTGCAGCTTAGAACCTGGGATGCGAAGGACTCTAGGATCCAGGACCTCTGAGGGCAGGATTTCTGGAATCTTTCAACCCTGCAGAAGGGCCCAGCCCCTCTATGTGACTAGGATTCCAGAGCTCAGTACTGCATAAGTATAAGCACTTAACGAGCCTGGACTGTCGGGATTTAGACCCTTCCAGCCCTGGAGTCTCGGAGGTGTGCGGGGCAAACCCTTCCTCTTTCACGTTGCTACCCTTGGGGGACACAAACTGTGGAGGAGCAAGAGGGGCTGGCAGAATGGGACCTGGGTGGGGCGCAGGGAGGGCTGATGCAGAGGGGACCAGGAGCAGTTGTCTGCCTGGAGGAGGAGGGAGGGAGGGTGGGAAACTAGGGATGGGAGAAAGGAGAAGCCAGATGGGACAGGGCAGGGGGACAAGGCAGGTCCCTGGGTGACCAGCCTCCAGGAGCGCAGACCCAAGTAATCTTATTAGCCTTACGACTGTGCAGCAGCACCAGCTTCTGTCACCAGCTGCTGTTTCCTGCCACCCCCAGTGGTGAAGTCAACTCTGGGGTCAGAGCCAGGCCAAGAGGCGGAGAGGTGGCCGCAGGGGGAAGTGCTCAGCTGCCAGCCATGCCTCTCTGCACCCGCCCCCAGCCTCAGGGCTCCGGCCGCCCCATGCCAGGCTGCCTTCCTTCGGCACACCACACCCTGCACCCCGACCCAAGGCTCAGAGCAGTGCCTGGCACGGCTGCCGGCGGATGGGACACCCAGAGCCAGGACAAGCCATGCTCTTGGCTGTCACTTACCAAAGGAACCTTTTACAAGCCCCGTTTCACTTAATGCCCACAGTAGCCCCCACACGACTCTGTTTGTCCCCGCTTTACACACAAAGAAACCAGGCACAGAGAGGTGGTGTCACCCCCCGAGTTGGGGCTTGAGGTGGGAGTGGAGGAACCCACGGATGACCGTTGAGGAGAGGTTCAGGGGTGGCCAGGGGGGCCATGAAGGCTGGGAAGTGAGGATACCCCCAGGAGAGGGGCACAGCCCAGGCGAAGGCAGGGCAGGCAGGAGGCTGGGTGGAGCCCCGAGAGCAGGGCGGGACGCAGTGACAGGTAGGTAGGCAGGGCCCAATTCGGGGGCAGGGCAGTGGGCAGAGAAAAATGGCCTTTGGCTACAGGTGCTGGCACCTGCCAGGGTGGACAGGTCTGGATTGACACAGCAGCTTCTCTTCGGAGCGACGGGGCACAGGAGGACTGCAGGTGGGAGCAGCTGGTGTCGCGTGTCTGGAACACGAGATGAGGCCGGCCTCCTCCCAGGGCCAGCGCCAGGAGGACGGAAACCAGGGAATCTGGACAGGGTCGGGCCCCGGGCAACCCTGGGTCTCAGGTCTGCCGCATGTCCAGATGCAGGGCTGGGCAGCAGCCGCGGGCACTGGCTGGCGGGTGTGGGCGAGGCCTCATTTCCTGGGCTGCCTGGCATTGCCCTGTTGAGGATGCCCACCAGATGGGAATCCTGGCAGGGTGTGGAATAACTCGGCTGAGGACCACCTGCCCAGGCTCTGCACACTGGGTGGATGTAGCAATTTGAGAACACTCCTCCACCGATGGTGCCCTCTGAGCCCCTCTGTGTCCCCAGCCCTTGGCACACCGTAAACCGCCAGTTGGGGTTTGTTGAATGAGTAATAACACGAGCAGCTATTTGAGGGCTTCCCGGGAGGCAGGCAAGGTGAATTGTCTCTTATCTTCACGCGACACCCCAACTACAAGGTCAAGGCGGCCATTTGATGAAGAAGCACATCGAAGCTTTGCTAGGGTAAGTCGTTTTCCCAGGATCACACAGTGAGCAATGGAGATGAGCTTGAAAACCCATTTTTGGCCCGGCGTGGTGGCTCACTCCTGGAATCCCAGAACTTTGGGAGGCCGAGGCAGGAGGATCACTTAAGGCCAGGAGTTCAAGACCAGCCTGGGCAAGAGCAAGACCCCATCTCTACAAAAAATTTAAAAATTAGCTGGGCGTGGTGGCACGCTCCAGTGGTCCCAACTGCTCAGGAGGAGGAGGGGGGAGATCGCTTGAACCCAGGAGTTTGAGGTTGCAGTGAGCTATGACCGCACCACTGTATTCCAGCCCGGGGGGGATGGAGTCCCCATCTCAAAACAAACAAACAAACAAACTCCATTCTCTTTCCACTGCACCAGGCACCACTCCACATACGAACACACGGTCACATCCATGCACGACACACGGTAGCAGACAATACACGCACACACACGGAGTCCCACGAGCTCACATGCACACAACAGCCACGCTGATAAAAACGCTCACTTAAGTCACATTGGCCCCACTAATCCTACACAGACTCACAATACCGAGTTTACGCACCCCCAGGCCCCAGCACACCACCTTCTCTTGTCCCCACCTCTGTCCCCTCCTAGGTGCTGTGTGTCCTTGAGTCAGTCCCCATTCTCAGTGGTCTCTGCGCTGTCCTCCCTCTTCTGCCCGCCGTCCTGGGGTCCCTCCAGGGAGGCCCAAGTCCTGTTCCTAGCAGTGGCTGGCGAGACGAGAGCTGCTGACTCACCCTCCCAGGGCAGTTCCTTCCATAGCTCTCCCCACCCCCCCGGAAGCCACCCCTCCCACAGTGCAGCTGGGGTGAACCCGCACCCCAAGGCACCTGGACTGGAGCAGAACCCCCTGCGGCCCCTGCTGTGGGCTTGGCCCGTGGGCCCTGGCTGGGGCCACAGCCGGGCAGGAGGCCTGGTATCCCCGGAAGGGGAGCGAGGCGAATCCAGCATTGGCACAGACTTCAGGGACCCTCAGTGCCCTCATTAGGAGTGCGTCACAGTCCCTGCCACCTCTTACCTGCTCCTGCTGCAGAAGCAAAGAACTGATGCCGGGGTTGCCACGGCTCGCTGCCCCTAGAGGCATAGGCAGGGAAACTGAGGCCTGGAGCGGGGCAGGGGCCAGTCCAAGGTCCCACTGGGCATGGGAGTAGAGGGGACTTCCTGATTTGCTGACGGTCCTGGTGGGGACAGGAAGCCCGCGGGAGGGAGGCTCCGGGAACTTTAGTGTCCCCTCAGTGACTCCCCTGATGCCGAGACAGGACGCAAGACAGCCAGGCGTCATCCCTCATTAATATGGTACAACTTCCTGAGTTCCCTCTGGGCTGCCTGGGGCCCGGACACCACAAGGTGGGACCACGTGGCAGGGAGGTCTGGGACCTGCACACAAGGCACCCCCAGAGTGGGGCTGTGTGGCCCTTCGGGGAGCCCCTTTGGGGCTGGAACTGGGGCATCCATCCTGCCGGAAGCTGGGTGCCAGCTGGGCATGGGTGATAGGAGATGGGGGGAGGGGCTGTGGTCACAGTGGGGGCACAGACAGCACGATGGCAGCTGCCCACAGTCCGGTCCTTGGGTCAGAAGCAGCCCCGCTGGCCCTGGGCATGAGACATCTGTAGGCTCTCTCCGTCTGACAAAGGGCACTCTGGGACGCGCCGCAGGCCAAGGCTGGCCCCAGGCCTGTGCGGCATGTGCTATCCCAGTTTGCAGATGAGGAGACTGAGGCACACCAGCTTCCTGTCCTCGCCTAGGACTGTCACACAAGAAAAAAGGTGGTTGGATCCGGACAGGAACCTGTGTCAAATGGATGCGAGCCCCTGAGTTTGTCAACTTGTCTCCCTGAAAAACCAGGGCTGTCTGAGAGGCTCCTCTGGTCCTTGCGGTCCGGGAGGCTGCCTGGGACGCCATGGACTCCGTGGGAAGGGGGCCCGTGACCGCTGTGCTGGCAGCTGGGACACACGAGCCGGCCACATGGGTGTGAGGCTGCAGAGACGCTGGGGGTGTGTGTGGGGAGGGTGGGAGAGATTTGGCAGGGATGTTGGAGCCCCGGACAGCTTTCTGTGGCTTAAATATTATTCCTGGAGGTCAAGGTCACCAGAGCTTGGCCTGGGGCCTGGGAGTTCTGTGTTGAGAAGCAAGAGGGTGGTGGGCGTGTCCTGTGCTAATGGGCCATGGAAGTCCCCCAGGCCTGTCCCGTTCAGGTGGACACCAAACACGCTCCTTCATGCTCCCTTCTCAGGGCTCTGCCCGCGTAGCTGGGAACCCAGGGGCAGGCTGGAGAGACGGAATATTTTCCTCTGGATAGGCCACCTCCTTCCTCAGCCTTCTGGAAGGAGTGAATTGTGTCCAGGGACCAGAATCTCAGCAGTGTCTGGAAAACACTGCATCAGGGAGGAATTTCCTGGTCATTTCTCAATCCCTGGGCAACGTCCTGAGCCTGGGGCCTGGAGCCCAGAATAGACACCAGAGGCCACCCTGAGACAGCCCAGGCCATGGCCACCTCCTCCAAAACTGGTCACTTGTGCCCCTCGGGTCCTTCTTGGTCCCCCTGGTGGGCTCCAAACCTGAGTGATGGTGACTCAGGGATCTCCACCTGGGCCAGAGAAAGGAAGGGACCTATGTGTGGAGGGGCGGCAGGTGGCTCGGCGATGGAGGCTGAGAGAGGACGGGGGAGGGGAGGGAGGGGAGGAGGGGGCAGGGGAGGGGAGAGGGGCAGAGGCGGTGATGGATGTACTATTGGGGGGGGACACGGAGAGTAGCCAGGAAAGGCGGCAGGGAGCCCAGGGGACCTCTGGAGATTGCTGGGGGAGGGAGGGCGGGGCAGAGAGAGGAAATGAAAAAGCGGGGTGAGCAGGCAAGATGAGTAGGGAAAGAGGGAGGGAGGGAAGGAGGGAGGGAAGGAGAAGCTGACACAAGAGACTGACACACAGCAAAAGACACAAGACACAAGCAAGGCAGCCAGGGGGTGAGAGGAGCCGGAGACGGGAGGCAGAGCCCGGGAGACTGCAATTCCCGGTGAGGAGGGCCTGGGAAAGCGAGGTGCAGGGAAGGGGGGATAGAGGGCTGCGGTGGGGGAGAAAGGAAGAGGAGGGCAAGGGAGGGGACAGAGACAGGGAGACAGCAAGAGACAGAGAGAGAAGGCATGAACTAGGGACGCCCAGAAAGGGAAGGACAGAGACAGAGATAGAAAGAAATAAGTGAGGGGAAGCAGAGAGAGACAGAGAGGACAGAGGGACAGAGAGGGACTGGAGGAGACAGACGGGAGAGAAACGCAGGCACACACGAGGAGACAAAGAGAACCGGGGTTGGCCAGGTGACCCCAGCTGCCACAGGGACGGTGGCCCGGGAGCCTCTGAGCTGGCCACAGGGGAAGGCCCGGCTGGCCCTGACCCCTGCCTGCCGCCCTTGGGGACCGTCCAGCCCAGGCCGGGGATGGCGGATTCGTGCCGGAACCTCACCTACGTGCGGGGCTCGGTGGGACCGGCCACCAGCACCCTGATGTTCGTGGCGGGCGTGGCGGGCAACGGGCTGGCGCTGGGCATCCTGGGCGCGCGGCGGCGGCGGTCCCGCCCGTCGGCCTTCGCCGTGCTGGTCACCGGGCTGGCGGCGACAGACCTGCTGGGCACGTGCTTCCTGAGCCCGGCCGTGTTCGTGGCCTACGCCCGCAACAGCTCGCTGCTGGGCCTGGCGCAGGGCGGGCCCGCGCTGTGCGACGCCTTCGCCTTCGCCATGACCTTCTTCGGCCTGGCCTCCACGCTCATCCTCTTCGCCATGGCGGTGGAGCGCTGCCTGGCGCTCAGCCACCC
Source organism: Avahi laniger (assembly GCA_963575035.1). Lineage (NCBI taxonomy): Eukaryota > Metazoa > Chordata > Mammalia > Primates > Indriidae > Avahi > Avahi laniger. The sequence goes on from CAUYSK010012462.1 coordinate 28,752, forward strand.
CTACCGGTACGCGCGGCTGGACGCGCCGCGCTGCGCCCGCCTGGCGCTGCCCGCCATCTACGCCTTCTGCGCGCTCTTCTGCGCGCTGCCCCTGGCGGGCCTGGGCCAGCACCAGCAGTACTGCCCGGGCAGCTGGTGCTTCGTCCGCCTGCGCTCGGCCGAGCCCGGCGGCTGCGCCTTCTCGCTGGCCTACGCCAGCCTCGTGGCCCTGCTGGTGGCCGCCATCTTCCTCTGCAACGGCTCCGTCACCCTCAGCCTGTGCCGCATGTACCGCCAGCAGAGGCGCCACCAGGGCTCGCTGGTGCCCGGCCCCCGGACTGGCGAGGACGAGGTTGACTACCTGATTCTGCTGGCCCTCATGACGGGCATCATGGCCGTGTGCTCCCTGCCTCTCACGGTGAGTCCCCCCTGGAGCTGGCGGGAGGGGAGGGAAGGAGGGTTGTGCCCATTCCACAGATGGGGAAGCTGAGACTCAAAGGCGGTCAGACAGAGGCTTTGTCCGCAGTCAAAACCGCCTGACTTTCTCAAGTCTCTCCCATTTGCTTCTGCCCCATTGACTCCTCCTGACCCCTGGTTTCCCCCCTTACCATCCCCAGCCCCCGCTACTCAAGCGCTCCGAGTCCTTCCCCTGCCCCTGTAATGAGAACAAGGCCCACGGTTCTCTGAGCACTTGCTGTAGGCCGGCAGATGCCTAGTGGCTTACAAATACTTTCTCAGATAATCTTCAAAATGACCACGTGCACCCAACCCACAAGCATTTAGCAGGAAAGGCACAAAAAGCCAGGTCTCGAACCTGGGCCCTCTGATTCCAGAGTCTGACCTCCCACCCGCTGGGCTCCCCACTTCGCCAGCCTGGGCCTCACCCTCACATCCTTGCCTCGATTTCCTGCCGAGCCCTGCCCCTCCCCCACCAGCGCGGCACAGACCCCGGTTCCCATCCAGTGTCCGTGACACCTAGTTGTGCCACCTTTATTCTGGGCCTCAATTTCTCTTTCTGTAAGATGCAAGGGGCTGGGCTCGCTGTGGGCGTCCTTAAACCTTTTCAGGGGTTATGACAGCTCAGAGACTGGAAGCTGCGGGCAAAACGCACAGGCGCAGCCACGGTTCTGCCCGCAGCGTCAAGGGGCCAGAGGCACCAGACTCAAAGACCTGGGGAGCCCGAGGGTCCTCCCAGCTGCAAAGGGCAGGGGGACCCACATGCCCAACTCCCGTCTCTCTCCCTCTAGGCCCCTGCCGGGGCTTTCCTTCCCTCTGCTCCCCGCATGCGTTCGCTGCTTGATTTTCATCTTATTTCCTCCCTCTCTGACATCCACCCCTTCCTCATCCCTGCTGGTGAGCAAGTGGGAGCCAGGGTGGGGGGAGGGCAGAGGACTCGTGGGTGCTCCTTGACACCCCCGCCCTGCCCTCAGATCCGCGGCTTCACCCAGGCCATCAGCCCCGACAGCAGCGAGATGGGGGACCTCCTGGCCTTCCGCTTCAATGCCTTCAACCCCATCCTGGACCCCTGGGTCTTCATCCTTTTCCGCAAGGCTGTCTTCCAGCAACTCAAGCTCTGGTTCTGCTGCCTGTGTCCTGGGCCCACCCGAGGCGACGCGCAGACTTCCCTCTCCCAGCCCACCTCTGGGAGGAGGGACCCAAGGGACCGCTCTGCCCATGAGGGGAAGGAGGGGAGCTGGGTGCCTTTGTCAGCCTGGGGCGAGGGGCAGGCGGCACCCTTGCCTCCTGCACAGCGGTCCGGCAGCAGCACCGTGGGAACGCCATCCAAAGCAGAGGCCACTGTCGCCTGCTCCCTCTGCTGACATCCTAAGCTGACCCTGTGATCTCCAGCCCTGTCTTCAGGGAACAGGAGCCGGAAAACCAGGGACACGGCTGATGGGTGCAGATGCCAGAACCTTGGTCTCAAACTCGGGGGTCGTTAGCTGCTATTGCTCCTCTATGCAGGCTCGGGGAGGAGAGTGAGGGACAGAGGGAACATTTATCCTGGAGCACAGAAAGAACAGTTCTCTCAAAATAACCAGTGGCCTGGCCCGCCTGCTCTGGTCCTCGAGTCTCCATCCATCTCACTGTCTAAATATTTAGAAGGCGGAAAAGTTCCCAGCGGCTTCTGTGTACTCAGATCTCCTCCGGTTGGGGTGTTGGCTCCTCTCCTCATCCATTAAGGGGGCCCAGCTGCCCACCCCAAATTCCCAGGGGCAGCCACTCTAAGAGCCACCGACCCCTCTCTGCCCCACGAGAGCCAGGGATTCTTGGAAGAGTTCCCCGCCTCCGCTCGCTGCCCGGCCCTGTCAGACTTGGGAGCCCCGGCACCCCGAGGGGAGGCAGAAGCTGCGGTGTCGTGTGTGACAATGCAGGACATGTGCCTGGTCCGAAAGGGGCCTGAGACATGATCTGTGGGGTGCGGGTGGTGGGGAGAGAGATGGAGAAGCTGGTGGATGAAGGGGTGGGGTGTGCAGAGCCCAGGGACTGCCCCAGAACGCAGACCCAAGTCCTGTACCTGTCCCCAGGCCTCCTTACAAAGCCTGACCTCACCTCATGCGTCCTTGGAGCCCTCACAAAGATTTCATTCATTCATTCATTCATTCAACAAATACTCAGCGGGGGCTGGTGAGCTGACTAGCATAATGGAAGTGAGTTGGCATTTGGTGAATGAGAAACCTCCGGCCCCCTGCGCTGCCAGCCTCAGTTCCCCTGTCTCACTCCCCCTGTCCCCCTCCCGGGGTTAAAACAATCAATCCACACCTGGGGATGACTGGGGTGGGCGAGGCCTGAGCCTCCCATAAAGACAACAGCAGCCCACACGCCTCTCACTCCATCCACACGACAGCTTATTATTTTTTATTTAAAGATAGGGGTCTTGCTATGTTGTCCAGGCTGTACTTGAACTCCTGGGCTCAAGTGATCCTCCTGCCTCAGCCTTCCAAGTAGCTGGGCCACCATGCCTGGCATCAGCCTATCATTAGATCCTTTCTGTTGAGGCTGGGATCAAGGTCCAGAGGGGGCAATCACCTGGCCTAGGCCACACAGTGAGAGGAGGGCAGAGCAGAGGGAGCAGGTCTAGCTTCCATCTCCAGGGGACCTTGGTTTCCTTGTGATCATAATCTAGTACTTAGTTTACAGGGTTGCTTTCAGGATTAAGTGAGTTGCTCTAAAAAGCAATTTAGCACAGGGCCTGGAATAAAGCCCACAAGAAATGTTACCATTATTGCCATCGTTGTTGTTGCTATTGTTATCTGGGCAAACAAGATTTAAAAACAAAGCAATGCTTTGCTTCATTGTGTTGACTTTTTTTTTTCAGTCACTGTGTTTCAAATCACAATAAAGAAGAACAAGAGGTGTCTGGGAGAGTTAAAAACAGGTCAAGGAGATGGATTCATGGGTTTGGAGTTTCCTTTGGGATGATGAATGCTCTGGAAGTAGAGAGAGGTGATGGTTGCACAACAGCGGGAATGCACCAACTGCCAGGGGACTGTCACTTTAAAATGGTTAAAATGAAAACTTTTATTACGGATATGTTACCATTGCTAAAAAAATAGAGTACTGAAAAAAATTGCGGGAAAATATTTAGAAACAGCAGTCTGGACGGAGTAATATTATATTGGTTGAATTTAATAATAAAAAAAGTCCACTTGTATAAAAAACAAAAAACCAGGTCAGGAAACATCAGATTGGGTCCTGGCTTTGTCACCAAGCCTGGCCTGGCCTCAGAAGGCACAGAACCAAGGCCCTCCCAAGAGAGGATGGTGAAGCGAGGAGTGGGGGCGGGTAGCGGAAGGGCATGGGGGGCGCTTGTTTCCTGTCAGCGTCAGCCCTGAAGCGGGGTTGGTTCTGTCCCTTTGACCTCCTAGGGTTCGTCGTGCCAGGGCTCGCTGGGCACTGACCCACAGCCTCCTCACCTGAGGTGGGTGCCGTGTTTTGGGCGGGCATGGAGGCGAAGAGCACGCAGAGGAGGCTGGTTTTCCACCGGCTCTTACCCACTGTTCACCACAGCACCCCCACCTCCGTCCACCACGCCAGGGGTTTGCAGACAACACCCACTCCGTCCACTCGCAGCCCCTTGGGGATGATTTGGAAACTTCTAGCAGGGATCTTGACCTCTGACCTCCCAAGTTCATCCTCTCTGCCAGCTGCCACAGACCTGTTCCGAAAGTGCTGTCCGGAAGTCACCGCCCAGCTTGCAAAGCTCCAGGGGATCCCCCGGCTGGAGGCCGAGGGCCAGCCCCGAGCTCCGCTGCCCTGCAGGCTGTGGACTTATCACTGTGGTTTCCCCAAAGAGGCTTCACATCTTCTGGGCACCCACATCTGTGCTTATGGCGCTCACTCTTCCTGGAACAATTTTTTCCCTTCTTCATGGATCGAAAGCACCCTTGCCTCCAACATCCTGCTTAAACTGTCCCACGTCCTAGAAGACTTAGCCACTCCTCCCTGGGTGAGCTCTCAGCACTTTTGCCCTGCGACAGCACTGGCTGCAGCCTGTCACGGCACAGATGTGTCCGCTCTCCCATTCCGAAGGGTCTTGCTGAGGGCTTTCTGTACGTCAGGGCTTGTCCCTGTGATGCTGGGGACAAGGCAGTGACAGAGACGGCCCTGGCCCTGGCCTTGGCCTCCTGGGACTCACAGTCCACGGAGGGGAGACAGTCCTGTCCCCAAAATGGGTAGGGCTGGGAGGAAGGTTTCTGGGCGGAGGGAATGGCTGAGCGGGACCTGAGGTTTCTGTTGTGCCAACGGTCTCGACTCTCGCGTCTAATATCTCCCATCTCTGGCCTGTATGTTCATTCATTAATTCAACACACTTTCCCTGGAGCCTCTCTGGGCGGAGGCTGCGGCTGTGCCCCTGGGGATGTGACCGTGACTGACACAGCGTTGGCCCTACCTTGCTCACCATCCAGTGGGGCGACCATTGAATAATCACATAAATATGTCTTGTAATAAGCAGCTAAGATACAAAATTACAAGCTGTGCTATGTAGTGAGCGGCACAGTGCAACGATCTGTGGGAACATACATGGTTGTCCTTTAGCATTGGTTCCAGGATTCCCCTCAGATACCCAAATCTGCAAATGCTCATGTCCCTTGTATAACACGTCTAAGTATTTACATATAAGCTATTCACATTCTCCGTATGCTTTATTTGTTGAGAGAGGGTCTCTCTTTGTTGCCTGGGTCAGAGTGCAGTGGCATCATCATAGCTCCCTGGAACCTCAAACTCCTGGGCTCAAGCGATCCTTCTGCCTCAGCCTCCCAAGCAGCTGGGACTATATGCACATGCCACCATGCTTGGCTACTTTTTCTATTTTTTGTAGAGACGGGGTCTTGCTCTTGCTCAGGCTGGTCTGGAACTCCTGGCCTCATGCGACCCTTCTGCCTCGGCCTCCCAAAGTGCTAGAATTACAGGCATGAGCCAGTGCACCCGGCCTGATTTTTATATTTATTTATTTAGAATATTTTCGATCTGAGGCTGGTTCGAACCCATGGATACAAACGGCCAGCCATATTAGTACTGGGCACCTGCCCTAGTCTGGGGCGGGGCTCAGGAAACCACATGCTGAGAATGGGTCTGTCTCCCTCAAGGAGACTTTATTCGTTTTAAGATTCATTTCTTTATTCATTTCCATTTTCCCAGCACTAGGCCTGACCCACAGTGAAACACCCACACACCATGGCTGGTCCCAGAGATGCAGCTCTTCTGTGGTCATTGCCCCACCTGCTGGTCACACTGGGAGTGACACTTAGAAGTGGCCCAGAGCCACCTCTGATAAGTGAAGAGGACCTGGGGAGCCCTCAACCAGGCCCTGGCAGGGCACCCTTGGTGTAGCCCCCTTGTCTAGTCGCTTCCTCAGGACAGGTTTTGAGCTGATCTAGCAGACTCGTGGCCCTGAGCTGGAAATGCTTCCCGACCCAACAGTTCTCTGCCTTGGGCTGGAGCCGGCTGCCCTCGGTGCTTGCCAAGGGGCATTGGAAGCTCAGTGCCATCTATGTCTTTGATTAATAAAGAAAGGGAGAGGGGAGTCATGATTATTTGATAATGTAGCCTGCCTGAGAGTAAAAGTCTCTCAAAACACAGGGCCCGAGGGGGACGCTAATGGCAGGCAGCTGAGAGCAGGCAACGGGACGTCGGGCGTGAAAGCACGGGCGTTTGGGACCCAGCTCAGCCACTTCCAAGAAGTGGAGCTCCACCGCCAGGCCCCCACTCCTTTCCCGTCACACCGCTTTCCTAACTTCTCCCCCGCCGCCCGCATGCCCAGGGCAGAGGATGACACTGTTAGTAGGGACCGAATTTTAGTACGACTCCATCCGGCCTGGGTGCGAATTAAACGAGGTAATGTCTACAAAGAGCTCAGCATAACCCACCGAGGTGGCTGTTTTTCGGATCTTCCTTTTACGCATCACACACTCGGAGGTGGCCCCTGACGCTTAGCAGAGTGCGAAGGCTCACTCCGGTGAGTAGTCAAACTGGGATTTGAGCCCAAATCTGTGGGACACCAAAGCCTGACCAGAATTTTCCACAGGTATCTTGGCTGCTAAGTGGGTAATTCCCATCTCAGACCCCACCCCAGCCTCAGCCTCGCCTCCCCACTGGCTGGCTGGCCTGCCTGAAGTTTTTTAAGACTACCTCTTGACTCTAAAGCCCAGCAGTTGAAAGCGTAAACTCAGGGTCAGATCTGGTTCAGATTCCAGCTTGCCGCTCACTTCTTACCTTATAACCTTGGAGTAGTGACTTCGCCCCTCTGGGCCTTGTTTCCCAGCCAGCGAGAAGGGGAACAGTACCCAGGCCAAAGCGCTGCTTTCAGACTTCGGTGAGCCGGTGGGTGCGGAGCTCAGAGACGGCCTGTGAAGTGGGAAGCCCCCAGCAAACGACAGCTGGTGCTTGCAAGCACTCAGCGAGCACATCGGGCCTCGTTCCTGCCGTCTCACACCCAATCCTCAGCCCAGCCCAGGAGGTGGGCACTGTTATGCCCCCATTTCATAGGCAGGGTCACTGAGGTCCAGAGACGGTAAGGCGTCTGCCCAAGGCTGTGAGGCAGTAAGTGCAGAAGCCAGGATGCTCAGGCGGGTGGCTGGGTCCAGGCTCCGAGTTCTCACACACTATACACTCTGCTATCTTTATTGGACCAAATGCCAAACCACGCAGGGTGGCAGGAAAAGCGGGTACAGAAGCCGGGGCTCTGGCAAAACGGCTTGCCAATCCCAAGTTCTCCCCCTGGAGCGCCGGCTCCAGTGACTGGCACACAGCAGCAAGACCCAGTAGAGGCCCTGAGGAGCTGCCCTGCCAGGCTTCTCCAGCCTTCCAAGGCCAGGTGAAGATGCGTGCAAGGACTTCTTTTTATTCTACTGATTTTTGTCTCTGGTCCACTCCTGCCCAGCTCCTACGGTTGTGTGAGAAGCTCAGAAGTTAGACAATGTTTGTCAACCTTTTATTTTCCATTGCCCCGAGGGAGAAGAATGTGGGATTTCTCGTGTTGGGGGTAGGAGGGAACACACGTGTTTTGGGAAAAGCCCGAGAATTCTGGTACACCCCTCCACTGTAGCCCACAGCAATGGGAGGCCTCGCTTCTTCACTGCACTCCCCACAAGGAAGCCAATGAGCTTTCTGCAGTTTGCAGTTGTTCTGGGCTTTTTGTGTCAAACTGACTGAGTGCCATGCCCTGTGGGCCCAGGACCGTGCCTGTTTCCTCACCATTGCATCTCCGCACTTGGCGAATGCCACCCCTTCCCCAAGGCACCCAGGTGAGCTCACTGCAGGTGTGCCTCACCTTCCTCTCCATGCCTCACCTGGCCCCATGCCACTCCGGGTACTCGCCAGCTTCACTGGCTTTCTTACAGTTCTTCCTGCCTCAGGGCTTCTACATATGCTTTTCCCTCTGAGTGGAACACCCTTCCCTCCCTTACAGATAGGTGACTGCCCATCTTTCGGGTCTCAGTTCAATCCTGCCACCTGACTGGGCTGAGCTGGACTGGACCCTTCTTTGAGCCCCGTGGCGTGACGGGTCTGCCTTTCAGTTCTCGCCTTGCAGTCTCTTTGTGACTGATGTACCCGGGACAGCATCCTGCCCTTGGTGACCCTGCAGTGTAGCCGGGATCAGAACTCTGATCCAGAGATGCCCACTCTGCTGCGCTGACTGGACACTTTAGAGCCAGCATGGAGGAAGGGCTCTTCCACAGCAGGCCCAGAAACTGAGATAAGAGGGGAGGAGCCGATCAGGTAGTCACTGTATTTTATTGGAAAACATTGATATATATTTTTCTTCACAGCTTGAACTGAACACAATATTGCCCGGTTTAAAAAAAAAAACAAAACCAAAACATTCCGGAAGTGTCCACAGCCTCATGCCTACCTGCCCTCACCCTCAGCTCTCGGCTGGGTCTCCCATCATGCCCCGTCCCTCCCTCCCTCGGAGGCTGGGTGCCAGAGGGTGGATGAGAAGAGATTCTCAAAGCTGGGCAGGTCCCAGGAAAAGCCACTTGATCGACCTGGGCAGTGTGGGGTGGGGGTGGGGGGACCAGAAGAAATGATCAGAAAAGGGAAAACCACAACCCAGAACGACCGAACTGCCCACATTGACTTACTTGTCCCAGAGGCGAAAGTCAGAAGCAAGGGCACGGATCATGCTCTCCGCTGGGGAACGCGGGGGCAGGCAGGCGGGCAAGGGGAGAGGCGGGCACAGAGCACAGATGTGAGGAGCGGCGCCAAGTCACCGCGGAGAAGCGGGAGGTGCCGGCTGACCAGGAAGCAGAGGCTGCCCTCTAGGCGGCTGGCCGACGCGACTGTTTTATTGCAGGTATGTTCTCTCGAGAGCATGGTGGGGCCCATCTTCCCTCTCCCCACCCTTCAGCCAGCCCAGCATGGTGTAGAACAAAATCAGAATTTTAAGGGCCATAAAGGAAAAAAAAGGGTAACCAGCACATTACAAAGCGACCATCCCCACATCCGTTCCTAGGACGGGCCCTCGGGCAGGTGGGGCGGGGTGGGCGGTGCGTCAAGAGGAGGGAGCGGCAAGGGATGTTAGCACCAGGTATTTACAGAACAGCTCGAGATTGCTTTAGGAACGTGGGCAAGTACAATTTGCAGAGTGGCCAAATGAGCAGTCCCCCGCCCAGCCAAACCTCAGAAAGCCAATCCGATGGTTCCAGAACAGCGGCCAGTGGGATCTGAGTGTTGCCCACTCCGTCAGTCCCCTTCTGTGAGTCGGCCCCCTCGAGCAGTAAAAGAATGCCAGGTTCCAGGACCCCCTTGCCTCTCAACCCCCTCCTGGGCCACATCTGGTCAACGCCACAATTCCTTATTGCCCCTTCAGTCCTTCTGGAATGCCTCTCTTGGCACCCCTGCCCCAAAAGGCTGCTGGGATCTGCACACAGAATCACAGGGCTGGCTGCATGCAACGGCGAAGGGCATGCTCTTCTGCCTGGGCGAGGGCCTCGCTTCCCTCCCCAGCAGGTCCCAGGACAGGGCTGGCAGCCACCCCAGCACCCAAAATAAGATGACAAACAAAAGGGAACAAACCGAAACGGAGGAGAGCCACCCGGGCTAGAGGAGGGCAGAGGCTCCCCTAAGGGAACTGGGGAGGGATTCATCTTATGAATGCATCAGGCCTCGAAAGACGTGAATGGAAGAGGGGAGGGCGAAAGGAGATGGGCGTGGAGGGAGACTCAGGAAGAAGGAGAAAGAGCAATCATGCAGCTTGGGACAAATCTTTTGTTGCTTTATCAGATTCTCAGTCAATCAGTTGGTGTCTGCTAGAACCGGGGTACGCAAGGGAGTGTTGAAGAGAGAGTGCGCGCGCGAGAAGAGAGAGATCAAGAGAACGGGCATCACCAGCTGCCCAGGGGCCTTCACTTTGCAGTCATCATCTGCACAAACTCTGTGAAGTGAAACAGAGAGAGACGGAGTCAGGTGAGCAGGCCGAGCGGCCAGCAGCACTCTGACACGAATGAGGGACCCGGGGGCTTGTTGCCGAAGCCGCAACCCTCTGCTTCCCCAGAGCCAGCCTCGCGCTGACTCACCTTCATAATTGACCTGGCCGTCTCCATCGATGTCAGCCTCTCTGATCATCTCATCCACCTCCTCGTCGGTCAGCTTCTCCCCCAGGTTCGTCATTACGTGACGCAGCTCTGCAGCGCTGATGTAGCCATTGCCATCCTGGGGAGTGGGGACAAAGGCTTTCACTAGGCGCTTCTCCCGGCGGGAGAGAGGCAGCGAGAGGGACCGTCATCACCCTCACTTGGCAGTGAGCACAGTGGGGGGCTGTGTGAGGTGCAGAGGTTAGCGGTGGGGCTAGCACAGGGACCCAGGCCTCCCTGGAGTGGTGGCTCAGTGGCTCCAGTTCGAGTCCGTCTGCCTGAAGGCTGGCATCAGTGTCAGAGCTGTCCCTGGAAAGGACGGCTCACCTTGTCAAAGACACGGAACGCCTCTCGGATCTCCTCCTCACTGTCCGTGTCCTTCATCTTTCTGGCCATCATGGTCAGGAACTCCGGGAAGTCAATGGTCCCGTTCCCTGGAAAGGGGGGGAAAGAAGGGGGGAATGCTCTTGACCTGGGCCCTGGGAGATGACCCCAGAGCCCCAGCAGCGGAGATACTGGTTTATCCATCAACCTGAGGGAGGTTCCCTGCGGTCACTTGGGGTGACCAGGAGCAGGGCTCCCCACACACTTCCTGGGGACTCACCATCTGCATCCACCTCATTGATCATGTCCTGCAGCTCTGCTTCAGTGGGGTTCTGTCCCAGGGATCTCATCACTGTCCCCAACTCCTTGGTGGTGATAGTGCCATCTCCATCCTTGTCGAAGAGGGAGAACGCCTCCTTGAACTCTGGGGGAAGAAGGGGACTGAGTCAGGGGTCAAGAGGCCCATGGGAAAATCCTTCCCTCCGGATGCTGGACTCCTCCCTGGAGGAGGGCCAAGGGAGTCGGACCCCCTAAAGAAACTGGGACAGACTTTAAGTCCTGCCCAACCGCTCTCCTCCGCGCTCAGGGCAGACCCCGTCCTCCTTTCGTTCACCAGTTATCGAACATCTATGCTGTGCAGGGCAAAGCTCTCCCTTCAGCCGTCCCAGCTCAGTGAGGACGGTGGGGCAAATGGGCCGACAGCTGTCCCTACATAATTCTACATTTCTTTTTGGTCCCTGGCTTTGGCTTCTCCCTCAGTGAAATGGACCAAAGTTATGGAGTGGCTGAGAGCTAAGAGAACTCTTCATCTGGAGTACGCCAGCCACGGTCAACTGGCTGGGAAGCGACGGGTGGGGGAGAAAGGGAGGGGAGGCCGTGGGACGCCTTTGGCTGGGCTGAAGGGGAAACGTGGGCACCAGATCCCTTCTGACTGGGACTGCCAACCCTGTCCCCTGCGGTGGGCGCTACCCACTTCCAGAGGAGCTGAGCCACTGCGTGCGAAGCATGGGGGTGGTCGGCGGAGCCCGGCTGACGGACGGCGCGTGGGGCGGGTGGGGGGATGGGAGGTGAGGGACGGCTGCCGAGCCAGGAGGACGAGGAGCTAGTGGTGCTGAGTGGGAAGGCCACAGCTGGGGACGCGTCAGGAGTGGGGAGGGAAGCACGTGGCTCCTGCCCTCCCACTGGACCCGTTTTGGCACCTGTGCTCCCCTGCCCCCAAACCTCAAAGAACAGATGCCTGGCAGCCTACTCCCAGACGGTGTGGGCCGCGGTGAGGTGGTGGACACTCTGCTAATGGGGACAAGGTGAAAAGCAGAGTGCGTGTGTGTGTGTGTGTGTGTGTGTGACACAAGGGCAGAGAGCTGGGGTGACGGTGGCAGGTGGGGTGACACACACACTGCTGGGTAGCTGTGACCTGAACCTCCAGGCCCTGGGAAAATGGTAAGAGTCTCCTTGGGGATGCTGGCAGCTCTCTGTGCTGAAGCTTGTTGTTGGAGGGCAGGGGGGTGGGTCGTGTGGGCACCCTGAGCTCCCTGGACACTAAACAAGGCAGTCCTCTGCCTTTCCTCAGCGAGTGCCATAGCTGCCAGGGGCCAAAATTTTGAAGCTGCAGGTGTGACTCTGTGTGTTAGCGGGTGGGGGCAGAAATAAAAAAAAGAAGGCAAGTCCATTCGTGCCTCCTCCCACTTCGGAAGCTGGGCATTCAGTACTTGTCACGTAGCTAGCTGAACCTGAGAGCAAAGCTGGGGTTTGGCTAGCTGGTGGGCCAGGGGCCCATTCTCAGCATCTTCCCCCATATCCACTTTGTGCTGGCCCATAGTTAAGGAGAGAAACCGAGAGCTGGTCCCTGCCCTCAGGCAGCTCAGTGTGGGGAAGAGGGGGACACGGAAAGAATCACATGGTAGTCTCTGAACCTGACCCTTCTGGCGGTTGAGGGAGCTACAAAATACATTACGTGGCACCCAGGGATTTCTTTTAGCTTATTGAAAGATACATGATTGTTTATTCATTTGTTTAGCCCGCAAAAATGTATGGAGCACCTACTATGTTCTAGGTACTGAGGATACAGCAGAGACCAACAAAATCAAGTCCCAAATGCATGAAACTCACAGCTAGTGACAGGCAATATAACAGGTAAAAACATAAAAAAAAAATTTCAGATAGTGAGAAAGGCTATGAAGGAAATACAGAGTGACGGGCTAGACAGTTAAGGAAGGTTGTCTACTTGAGAGGTGGGGTTAGGGAAGACTTCTCCAAGGTGACATTTGAGCTGAGACCCAAAGGATGAGAAGGCGCTGCCCGTGCAGGGAGCTAGGAGAGAAGCACTTCTGGCAGGCGAAAAGGCAAGTGCAGGCACGTGCGGAAGAAGTACAGAGGTGGGAGTGACGAGCCATCTCCTGGGCAGCTCCTAAAGTGGGACAGGAGCTCTGCGGGCCCACAGGGAGGCAGAGGGTGCATCTTCTAAGCCTATGTGGCGTGAGCTGGGAAAGCAAGCTGGGTTCCTCCTGCAGCCACTGGTACCAAAGCCCCTCGATGACCCAGGGCCGGAAGAGGAACCCAGCCTTTGTCTTGCCGTCTGGCAAAGATCCGTCTCGGGACCACAGGGCTGGATGTCTCTGAGGCACTGGTGTGCTGTTACATTCTGGGCACGAAGTATAGCACTAGGTGATATAGGGGACACACATGTTCATCCTTCGGCTGTTACTCCTGGGTGGATAAGATGTGGCTGGGGACACAGCGCTTTCCTGGGGTGAGATGAGCGGACAACAGTAAAACTCACCTGCAATCTGCTCCTCAGTCAGCTGGTCAGCCTGGAAAAGCAAGAAGGAGAAAGTCAGTCACCAGGCCAGTCGGCTACCACGGATGCGCGCTCCGGTGAGGCCAGTTCCACCCGGCATTCCCACTGGGCAAGGGAGGTGCACGCCAGAGTCAGGGGCTGAGGCAGAATCGGGGCCTGATGATGAAGCAAGCTGGGACTGGGGCGGGTGGGCTGCACACCCAGGTCCACCGGATGCAGGGCCCGATTAAGCTGCCTAGACCCGTGGGCTTCCAATCTCGACCCAGTGTGCCGGAGCCACGGGGTGAGGAAAAAACGCCGGCCCCAGCCCCAAACCAGCCGCACTGGCGTGGCACAGCACAGTTCGTGCCTTGCTGCCAGGAGCCTCGGAGGCTGCGTGAAGGGAGCAGTTGCCCTGGAGGCCTAATCAAGCAGCTCTAGAAGGCTCCGAACTGAAACAGGCCAGTCCTTGGGTAGGGCAGAGGAACGATGGCTGGGGCTATCTTTGCTAGTTTCTGTGTCACCTATTTGGAGGCACTAGGCCCAGGCAGAGTGGACCAAGGTGGCAAAAATTCTGACTGGGAGCTCTGAGTTGCTCCAAGTGCCTGAAAGAACCTGGTGAGGCTGGAGGCAGCGCTTTATCCCCCTTGTGCACAGGGCACCATTCTGTTCCGTTTCTTTTGGGCAGGAGGGACAAATGTCAGGGAGACGACTGCAGCATGCAGCAGCAGTGGTGGCAAAGGACTGAAGTCTGTTTGCACTGCAGTTTTTAACCCCTTCCAGCCTGGCCACTCTGGGGACTGGCCAGTTGGTGGCAGGCAGCCCTTGCTGCATGCGGGGTTTGGGGGTGGGGGACAGGAAATGCAGGGACTGGCTTCTCCCGCACTGGTGTGCTGGGAAGCAGCCAGATACAGAGATCCCATGGGGCAGGAGCTAGATGGGGGCCTGAATTCCAACGTTTAGCTTTAAGGAGCCAAAAGACAAATTTTCCTTGGTTTTTGTGAATGCTGCCAAGAAGGTGCCACCATCCTTGGACCACTTTGGGTCCCCTTCCTTTCCCAATTAGGGGAAAGGGGCTCCAAGTCCACAGCGGGGTTCTAGTCCTGAGTCTGAGAGCCACAGAAACTGATACAAATTATTGTGTGTATTTGCATTATTCTACATAGAGGTTCTAGAAGCCAGGAACCAACCACTGCCTGCTTTCCCCACCCCCACCCCCGTCCCAAATATTAGGAACCACTGATCTAAAAAAAAATTTCTTTTAAATCTAAGGGAAGAGGAACTTGAGGCCACGCCCCAAATAGACAGAATGGGAGGGGAAATCAAACTGATGATGACAGAAGAGAGATGGCTGAGGGAGGGGGGAAAAGGAAGGTAGAGAAGGGAAAATGCCACACATGCATATTCTGGAAAAGTCCAAAGTCTAAAGGGATGGTCAGGAGGCCAAATGAAGACTCTTCTGCATTGCCTTCAAAAAAGACCAGGTTGTTGGGTTCCTAAATGCCAACCCGGCAGCCCCAGGCCCACGAGCCCCTGGCCCCATCTACCCCTCTTGGTTTCTAAAGGCAAAGAAGCCTGGGGCCATCGCCTAGGTCCTGACACCTGAGGAAGCCACTTGGGGAAAGTGAGAAGAGAGGATGGGCTTCTGGTTACTGAAGCCAGGCAACGACGGGGGAGGGCAAGTGGAAGGACAGAGGACAGGAGCAGCCTGGGGAGGAGGAGGCCTGCCATTCCATCTGCTTTTCACTCTCTCCCCCGGGCCTAGAATGGAAAAGCGAGCCCGATCAGGGGATTCCCACCCCACCACACTGCTCTGCAAGAAGCCCAGTGCTCCCCCACCTTTGGGCAGCACCGTGAGGGGCGCGGGGCAAGGAGGCTGCGGCAGGTTGCAGAATGCCCACGAGTGGCTCTGGAGGCTGGTGTTTGCTATTCCCCACCAAAAAGCTGGAAGACGCAGATGAGGTACTGCCACATTTGGTTGTCACAGGGTTGCTGCAAATAGGCGTGGCTCTGCATAAAGGGCCTGTCAGACACTCTCCTTCCCATTTAGGAGACCCACTCCCCTGCTTGGTCAAGGAAACGTCCCAGCTCTGAGCTACGGATCTCAAAGCATGGCTGCTGCCCAGAAAACATCACCTGAGAAGTGATTACTGATTGCTGGGACCCTTCTCAGGGCTTCTTTCCTTCCCAGATTGTAAGCTTTCATCAAAAACTGTCTCCAAAATAACTCAGCTGGTCTCCTGCTTTCTTATCCCTCATCTTAGCCTCTAGCAAGGGGCTGGACAAGAAAAAAAAGCTTGGGGTGGGGGAGGGTAAGAGGGTATTATTTCTCTGCCTTGCCCCAGCCCCCAGCCAATGCCAGAGAGCAGTGTTAGATGAGATCAGAAACCAAGGCCAGGGCCCCTCACCGGGGCCAAGGAGGAGCCACAGAGCTCAGGCCAAAGTCCAAGGCCAGTTAACAGTGACTTGTCCCACCCATACCTTGCTGATTACAAATGGAGAGAGAAACTAGTTAGGGCAAAGCTGGGGCCCCATTCTGGAGGTGGGGGGAACTGCTGGCACCTGCTGGTGCTTTAGGGCCCCTCCAGCAAGCTTCTGCTGGGGGAAAATGGGGTAGCGGCAAGAGGAGCCATCAGGTCTGTGTCAGCAAGTATGAGATCTGATACACAGCAGCGGCTGCCTGTTCGCCCCAGCCTTGCCAGGGAGGATGGCTGCGCACGGTTCCCAGGCTGAGCCTGGGGGGGCTGTGGGTGTTGTGGGTGGCAGAGAATAGGAAAGAACTAGTCTGCTGGTTTTCTCTCAAAGCCCTAGCTGTGTGAATTAACAGAAGCACCCAGTGAGGGCCCTGAATGGGACAAGTGGCCCTCAGGCTGATGAAGGGGCCTCCCCAAAGGCCCTCTCTGATCAAGCTCTGCAGCCCCCACCCTGAGGGCAAGGGAATAGGCATCCGATTGTCACTGACGCCACACTGCACTGCACTGTCATTTGGCACAAGTGAGGAGATGCAGAATGGTGCGTGGAGCTGGAGATCATGAGAAAACCAGCACCCCTGTTTGGAAAAGCCAGCCCTCTTGGCCTGAAAGGGGCAGAGAGGGGGTGAGGCTTCCAGGCTTAAAAGAGCTGGCTCATCTGATGCGCCCCAAACTTTGATCCCCCACCCCCATTTCATGCAGCTTCAGTGCGCAATAGGGGCCTGAACAACTCCGCCCACCTGCTCCCACTGCCCTGGTGCCTTGCACCCAATCCCATTATTCCCAGGAAGGGGGCCTGTCTAACCATCCCCTCTGGCCTCTGCAGTCCACTCCCAACCCAGACTGAGCAGTCTTTGTCCTCGCCTTTCCCTGGAGGCTGCTAGAGAGCTACCCACATCCACCTCCAAACCCAGGCCCACCTTGGCTGCCATTCATTTTCTCCTTCAACCTCACCTCCCACCATCCAAACCAAAGTCCTTTCCCATCCCTCACCTTGAAACCCATCTTCTCCTGGACCCAAACACAACACTCCTCCCCAACCCATCCAAAAATTCTCTCCTCCCAGTTCAAGTATTAACCCATTAGTAACCTCAGAACCTTTCCAGCTACCCCTCAAATTAATCACAAGGGCCCCTTGTTGCCCCACTACTGACAGAACCAGTCTTGCTAACCCCTTTTAACCACCCCCACGACCCCAATCCTTCTCAGTCCCGAGAGGTTAGAAGGCTTCGAGAGCATCTTCTCTGCTGCCACCCACCCCTAAGCCTGCACCTCACCCTCCTCCTCTGCAATGCTGGTCTTTGTAGACCAGCCCCCAAAGGGTCTAAGCTGCCGAAGTGACTGCCCATCCCTGACCCTCTCCTCTGCCCCAGGCCCAGCTACCCGCCGTCACCCTTGCAGGAGCAGCCCAGCCTTCTCCGTTCCCCCTTCCCTGCATCCTCTCAGGACCCAAAGCCTCCATCAGGGCCCAGATAGTTCCCCTCCCCGGCCCATTTTTCTTATTTCGTCCCTCTGGGGTTCAAACACTCCAATTCTGAGACCAAACTCCCCCTCCTGGGTAAAGAAATTCTTTTCTGAGGTCCAAAAGTCTCTTTTGGGAATCCAGACGCTTCCATCCCGGGTTCAAATGCCCCCTTTGGGGGCTCAGATAGCCAATGGAAATCTAAACACCCCATTCGGTGCTAAAGTCGCTTTTGGAAGCCTTTTGGGATCCAGACGCTCTGCTCTGGGATCCAACGCCCCCGGCAGAAGTGCACGGAGGGTCCCGAGGCTCCCGCTGGGGCCCGGACGCCCCCACTCCGGGTCCGCGCGCCCTCTCAGGGGTCCTGCCCCGCCGTGCCCGCCTCAGAGCACCCACTTCAGCCCCCTCGACCTCACTCACCATGGCGAGGCCCGGGTTGTCCGGAGCACGGGGATCAAGGTTTCTCCGGCGGCGGCAGCAGCTGCAGCAGCTCGAGCTCCGCCGCGCGTCCGCGCCTCCACACTCACTGCCCGCAGCGCGCGCCGCCGCCGCCGCCGCCGCCCGCCCCAACGGTCCCTCAACGGCCGCCGCGCGCGCCCCGCCTCGCCCGGCCCGCGCGCCGCCGCACTGCGGCTCCTAGGGATCCCTCCGCGCCCCGCTCCTCAGCCACGGGCCCGCGGATCTCTTGTCCCCACCCCGCACAGGGCCCGGATTTGCCGCCGGGCGCGCGCCCGCGCGTGCTCTCTCGCCGTAGGACTATTTTCTGTCGCCGCGCGCCCCGCCCCCTGTGCCCACTCCACTGTCCTCCCCGGCGGAGGGGCACTAGTCGGCGGCGCGTGACGCGTCCCTCTGTGAACCCCGCCGCTATTGGGCCCGGCCCATGGCAGAAATGAGAGCGCGGCGCCGATTGGTCCGGCCTTCCCTGCAATGCGTCAAACTGGGGCGAGCCACCGCGAGGTGGTGGTGGGGAAGCCTCAAATGGGTGGCTGCGTGGAGCTCTGAGGCTTAAGAAGGCGAAAGGAGAAACCGTGTGGCTGTTAGAGAAGCAAATACATTGTCTTGGTGGCTGGGGAGTGGTAAAAGGCCTGGGGAAAGAGGCAGAAGGACTTTCTCGGCTCTCCCTGTTAACAGATGGAAGATGGTTTAATCCAAAATACTGGGGTCTAGAAGCCCCGCCCCCAACTGGGCCCTGCGAGATGGCGGGGTCTTCAAGGTTCTGCCCGATGCCCAAAGGTTCCGCCCTCCCGGAGTATGTGTCTGCGTCCTAAGACGCGCTCTACCAGTGTGCGGGGCCCCTGTACCCAGTTCACTGTTGATCTACTAAGGGTCTATGAAATTGAGCCGACCCAGGACAGCTTCTGGAAACATGGTGTTAATTCAGTCGTTCATTCAATAAGCATTATTTGGGCGCCTTCTGTATGCAGGGATTTGTGCTTGCCTGGGGAGACCATACTTGCCAACCATTCTCTTGTCATCTCTTACACGACTTGGCTTTCATTCCTTATTCCGGGGTTCCAGGCATAGGAGGAAAAATAATTGATGAGAAGTTTAGGTGACACTGTTTACTGAAGTTCAGATAACACCCTCCTTGTTTAAGATAGGAGTTGACATTCTTTTTTTTTTTTTTTGAGACAGAGTCTCACTTTGTTGCCTGGGCTAGAGTGAGTGCCGTGGCGGCAGCCTAGCTCACAGCAACCTCAGACTCCTGGGCTCAAGCGATCCAACTGCCTCAGCCTTTCAAGTAGCTGGGACTACAGGCATGCGCCACCATGCCCGGCTAATTTTTTTTTCTATATATTTTTACCTGTCCAATTAATTTCTTTCTATTTTTGGTAGAGATGGGGTCTCGCTCTTGCTCAGGCTGGTTCTCGAACTCCTGAGCTCAAACAATCCGCCCGCCTGGGCCTCCCAGAGTGCTAGGATTACAGGCATGAGCCACCGTGCCCAGCAGGAGCTGACATTCTTTATGTGTCCTCCTCCCCACCATGGTGATTGGCTGAGGGATGGGGAAATGAGTCAAGCTGGGCCAATCATTATGCCCCACTTGAAACAGAAAGTAGACTGAGCCAATGAAAGCCCTTCCTTGGGTTTTTGGATCTGGAGCTTGATGGCAAGAAGCCTTTTCATTTTGGGTGGTGAGGCTGTGAAGGAAGAGTGCCTTCCTATAGGTGCTGTCTGTGGCCGTTTCCTCACCCTGAATCCTATATAGCTCAGGGAAGAAAGTATCTAGAGAAGATGAGAATAAAACTGATACAGGGGAGAGGTAAAATTAAGAGAAGGATCAAGAGAGAGTCTTCTTGGCATTCATTTCCCTGGTTCCAGTACTTGTGAGGCAAGCTGCACACCATCATGCAAAAAGTTGTATTAAATAAGCTATTAAAATTTCCTTTTTATCTCAAGTTAGTTTAAGCAAAATGAAGTCAGGTTTGTGCTCTCTATCTTTTTCCTTCTCTCTCTCTCCATCCCCTCCTCAATTTCTACTAGGCAAATCTTAACTTCTGCAGTATTTATGCCTGTGAAATAATAAAAACAATACTATTAACACTTTTGAACACTTACTCTGGGTCAGACACTATTCCAAACACTTTTCCTGCATTAATTCACTTAATTCTCACAACCTCTGTATGGGACCGTTACCTCCATTTTCCACCAAGTGAAACTGTTTTGTTGTCATTGGAATTAGATGAGACCAGAGACGTAAGAAGGCTTGATCAAGCAAAAAGAAGTGAAGTAATTCGTCCATGGTCATACAATAGGAGGTAGAGTCAGAATCTGAACCCAAGCAATTTGACTGCAAACCCTTAAACTCTCTCTTAAACCCTCTTAAACACGCATTACGCTACTAGTCTCTAGAAGATATCATAATGGCTGCTAATGGCAGAGATTGTATTTGTCTGCCATTATCCGTTCTCCCCATCTTCTAGAGTAATAGAGTTTTAGCTGGGCACATTGCCACCCAGATTAAAAACAACATTTCCCAATCTTCCTTGTAGTGGTCATCCGACTGAATTCTGGCCAAAAGGATATTAGCCAAAATAATACATGTAACTTCTAGGTCCCATAATGGGAAGGAATCCTCTTTCCTGTTGGTGGAGCAGCCATCTTGCACATGACATGAGAGACCAGTGGTGAGTATGGCACGTGGGACCTTGATGCTTTCTTGAAGCAGAGATCACCCTTCCATCCCCAGTGTCAAGCTTTTATTTGAAAGAGAAATAAATGTCCAAATTGCCTAAGCCACTGTTATTTTGGGTCTCTTTGTGACAGGAGCCAAGCATAGTTGCCAACCATGCCCATGCTCCCCCTTTTGGTAACTTCCTTTGCTTTGGTGGAAGCTGATTCTTGTGCCTACTTCAGTGAGGGGCCTTGTGGCTCAGGCATAAGCCAATCAGCATAGCCCTACTTCCTTGTCTCTGACTGGTTCAGAGTTAGCCATGTGACCCAATTTATTTTGCATGTATGGCATAATTTGCATTCAAAAAATGCCACAGATCTTAAATATTCAGTTCAATGAGTTTTGATAATTGCACACACTCGTGTAGCCTCCACCCAAGACGATGCTATTGCTACAGAATATTTCCATCACCCCAGAATTTAGCTCCCCTATGCCTCCCTCAATTCCTTCCCTCCTCAAGCAACCACTATTCTGACTTCTGTCATTATAGATTAGTTTGCCTGTTCTAGAATTTTATAGAAATGGAGTCATATTTATTTTATTTTTTAATTTTTTATTTTTTTCTTAGACACGGGGATCTTGCTATATTGCTCAGTCTGGTCTTGAACTCCTGGACTCAAGTGATCCTCCTGCCTCAGCCTTCTGAGTAACTAGGACTATGGGCATGAGCCACCATGCCCAGAGCATGTATTCTTTTGTACTCAGCTCCTTTTGCTCAATGTAATGTTTTTGAACAAAAATTGCATGAGATATACTAATAAAACTTTTGTTATTTATTTGAAATTCAAATCAACTGAGCATCCTGTATTCTTATTTGCTAAATCTGGTAACTGTAGTTTCAAAACCCCTCCTTTCCGGGATTGGGAAATTATGTTAGTGACCTTCCAGGGAACTTCCTGGGCTTTGAGGCTTCCAATTTGTCCTATGTAACAGTCAGTCAAGAGTCTCCGTATTAGCTCCAAATCTTTTTTTTTTAATTTCTTATTTTTTCTTTCTTTTTACCTCTAGAATAAGCAGGAAGCTTCAAATCTTCTGAACTTTAGGAATGACCAATAAACTAAGGCTCAACTCCATTATAATCAGGGAAATGTAAATTAAAATCCCAATAACATACCAGTTTATATTCATCAGCTGGACAAACACCAAGTCCAACAATGTTATTTGTTGCTTTACCCACATCACATTCCGATGATCTCATTATTTTTTTGACTTCACCTCCCTGCGCTCCCCCTGCATTTGCTCTGTTCAGCCACATAGGCCTCTTTGCTGTTCCTTGAACACTTCTGGCTGGCTCCTGCCTCAAGACCTTTGTATTATTTCCTCTTCTTCACATGTTGTCCCCACAGAATCCACGTGGTTTATCCCCTCTGTCGTGTCAAGTCTTGGTTCAAATGACATATTCTCAATTATGGCTTACCATGACCACCCTATTTAAAATTGCAACCCAGGAGGACTACTGGTTACATAATCGTGGCGTAGAAGCAAGCTGGCTTCACTCCCTCCCCAAGAGAAAACCAAAAACAAGTGTACAATGCTGAGATTATCACCAGTAATATCCCAGACATAAGCATGAGACAGTTTCTAGGGCCACAGAGAAGTGAAAAATCTCTCAGCAGATGGTAAGAGAATTGGACTTCCTTGTCCATAATGCCCCTCCTCTCAATCCACCAATCCACCGGCATGGCACCAAGCCGGTGGAAAATGCCCCTGACTCATGGTTTCTACACTGGAAAGAGTAAGATTGAAGTTATCAACCAGCTTCCCCATCATCTTGGGTTCCCTGGTAGAAGATCTGTCCCTGCCTCAACCTAGAGGAGCATTGGTACTGCCTAAAGGCAGAAATATTTTTGAGGACAGCCAAAGACAAAGGGGGAGAGGCAAGACTACCATCCCCAGTCCTGGAGAGTCCTGGAGACTCTACTCTATAACTTGGCCAAAGGAGACACCAAATCAAAGTGGCTGTTCAGCAGCACTGTACTGTAGGAGCTTCATTCCACAACCAGCCTTCCCACGCTACCAGGATAGCCCCCATTTAGGAGAGCCAAGGTAAACCTGTGCTGATCTTTTACTAGAGCCAAGGTAAACCTGTGCATAATGCTGCATCTAGTGATGAAAAGGAGGCAGTAACATAAAGGGAAAAAAAAGAAAGAAAATCAATAAGTAAATTACAAAGGATAAGCAAACATGTCCAGTGAAAATCAAAACAAGCTAGACAGAGAAGACTAGAATAAATAATGGATCCTTCAAGGCAAAGACATAGACATATATCCTTAAGAAACAAAAGCAAACTGGGGACCGGGC
Organism: Avahi laniger; assembly: GCA_963575035.1. Taxonomy (NCBI): domain Eukaryota; kingdom Metazoa; phylum Chordata; class Mammalia; order Primates; family Indriidae; genus Avahi; species Avahi laniger. The sequence continues at coordinate 51,316 of CAUYSK010012462.1, forward strand.
GTGGTGGCTCACTCCTGTAATCCTAGCTCTCTGGGAGGCCGAGGCGGGCGGATTGTTTGAGCTCAGGAGTTCGAGACCAGCCTGAGCAAGAGCGAGACCCCGTCTCTACTAAAAAATAGAAAGAAATTAATTGGACAACTAAAAATATATAGAAAAATTAGCCGGGCATGGTGATGCATGCCTGTAGTCCC
>CAUYSK010012464.1:0-25879 GCA_963575035.1 Avahi laniger
ATTCTCCTGCCGCAGAGATTGGCTCAGGTTGGAAAGTATTTCGGCAGAACTGGTGATGATCGACACCACTTTTGCTGGACTCGCTGGCAGTGAGGTTCACGTGCTTTCTAGCTCTGCACAAACCTGGACAGTGTGGGCCGAAACCTGCCACGGATCCCTTGCCCCACATAGAGATGGAGAATGAAGACATCCAGGAGAACAAAGGCAGGAGATAGAGGCTGAATCCTGGTAACATCGTCTGAGCTTCCAGGTCAAGCTTCGCCTGAAGTTCTCCTGGGACGTTTTAGTCATGAGACACCCCCCCTTTTTTTTTTTTCGAGACAGAGTCTCGCTCTGTTGCCCTGGCTAGAGTGCCATGGCATCAACCTAGTTCATAGTAACCTCAAACTCCTGGGCTCAAGTGATCCTTCTGCCTCAGGCTCCTGAGTAGCTGGGACTATAGCCATGCACCACCATGCCCAGCTAATTTTTTTTCTATATATTTTTAGTTGTTCAGCTAATTTCTTTCTATTTTTAGTAGAGACAGGGTCTCACTCTTGCTCAGGCTGGTCTCGAACTCCTGACCTTGAGCGATCCTCCCGCCTCGGCCTCCCAGAGTGCTAGGATTACAGGCGTGAGCCACCGCGCCCGGCCTTTGAGAGACCCTTTGACACAACAAATTTGAGTCGGATTTTCTCTTATTTGCAGCATGCACTGGGGTGCCAGGTCTGCCACTCCCCTGTCATGGTTTTCTGCCCTTGGTCTTTCGAGCACTGTACTCATGGAGACGCACCTGCCACCAACACTCTCTTCTGATGGTCGCAAAGTTCATCCAGTTTAACAAACATTTATTGAACTTCTACTGTATTCCCTGTGCTGTGCTGTGGGAGAGACACAAAGATGAGCAGGACACAGTTCCTGCTTTCAAGGAATTTATAGACTCGGAACACGTTATTAAACGAACCACGACATGCAGGGGTGTGTGTACTCATGGAGCCCATGCAAGGCCCAGAAGCGTGTCGAGGAAGAGGAGCTCAGTGCGGGGCAGGGAGGGGAGCTACCAGGAGCTACCAGAACAGGTTTATGAGTGATGAAATGAGAGCGAGATTGGAGGCAAGCCACTCTTGAGTGGTGACTACTTTTCCCCTCAGTTGGTCTTGCTTTAAGTGACCGTGGTTCTCTGGCGTCCCTCCCTCCGGGGCAAGTTCTTGCCTATGCATGACGGCTCCTGTAGAGAAGTTGGATCAGTTCCTCAGGGGCTGAGCCCAGGCCATTTGGCATGATGGGCCGCTCTGGGCTTTCTAGCTTGGAGAAGAGATGAGTATTTTTAAATGTATATTTTGGGGGCTTTGATACTTGTGTTCATATATTCGAGGATTCCTGTATGGAGAATAAGACAATATTACATTTACTTTGCGAGGGCTCAGAAAACTGAGATAGGCCCAGATGTGGGCAGATTTCTTTAGATCCTGTAGAAGACCCTGGCTTGGCTGTCCAGCCTGCTGTCCTGCTGTTTCTGCTGTTTCTGCCCCGCCCAGCCCAGCAGCCCTTGCTGCCTGGGCGTTACTGAACTGTGCTGGCTGTTCCCAGTACACACCAACCTCCATGTCTCTACAGTGCTGCTCCCTCCTCCAGGAAGTCCTCCTTCTTGTCACCATCATGGTGACTTCTCATCCTCACACCTCACCTAGAGTGCTACCTCTTCCGGAACCTTCTGCTCAGAGACTCGTGTATTCCTCCTCTTACGTTCCCATAATCCTTCAAACACACTCTGTGGAGGGAAGAGGGAAAGGGGGTGATAGCTAAAGACAGGAAAGTGTGAAATTGAGAAAATAGGAGACTCTGCAGGGCCAAACCCAGAGATGCTCAGTTAGACAGAACAATCCTTTTCTCTGCCATCAGTCAGCAGTGATCAGCTCTATTGCCTACTGAGGGTCCTGTGTAGAATGGCATCATTTGTGCCTTGAGATACTGTCAAGGCCCTCCTAGAAGGACCTAGCGCAAGTGGACAACCCCTGCTCAACCACCGAAACCATTCATAAGCCACCTGCAACCTCAAACTCCTGGGCTTTAGTGATCCTCCTGTCTCAGCCTCCCAAGTACCTGGGACTACAGGCGCGCACCACCACACCTGGTTAATTTTTTCTATTTTTAGTAGAGATGGGGTCTCACTCTTGCTCAGGCTGGTCTCGAACTCCTGACCTCAAGCGATCCTCCCACCTTGGCCTCCCAGAATGCTAGGATTACAGGTATGAGCCACGGCACCCAGCCTTATGTGGATTTTTAATATACATATTTTTTCTTTCCAGAGTATTTATCCCTGCCTCCCATTCCTTTATTTGAGCAGAATTGTTTCTTTTCTTTTTTCTTTTTTTTTGAGAAAGAAAGTTTTACACATGCAACTTAGCCAAAGCAGAGTAAGTTCTCCGCCACATGGTGCCCTCCTGCCCCCACCGCTCAATACACCCCGGGATCCGGATGTGTGGGCGGCATGAGGCACACAACAAGCACTTGAGTGTCTGGGGCTAGGGGGTGGGTGGTGGAGGTTTCCTCAGCTTTTCATTCTATTTTCTTGGAAATAATTGGGTTTGTTTAAACCCAAATGTCTGGATGGAAATTTTAATGAAGAACAAAAAGGAGAATTTACTTTAGAAAATCAGTTTTAGGTTTTGTTCTCCCTGGACCCAATATTTACTATAAGGGGATGACTAGAAGGGGAAAAAAAAACCCCAAAACAAAACAGCGAGCCCTGAGTTTTCTTTGGAGAAGGTGACAACCGATAATCCACAGTCCTTTCTTCTGCTCAGGGGCCGGAAAGCCCCCAGTCCAGGCAGGCCGGAGCGAACCTGGTGGGTAGGAACTTGGGTGACCCAGGCCAACCAGGAGCGTCGCTATATCTTCTGGTTTTTAAAAGAAGGCAGAGGTGAGATTTTTATGCCAAATCTCCCACTACGTAAGTATGGGCAACTGATGGCAATATGCCAAAGGTGTTGTAGGAACCCAAAAAACTGGAGCAGGGGAGATCATCTTGTTGAATCTATCCTTCTGGAGATAGAAATCTGAGGTCCAGAGGAAGAAACGACTTGCCAGAATGATGACAAAGCTTGGACCAGAGTCTAGACCTGACGACTATGTTGTGGTTTTATTAGTTGACAACCACCGATGGCTCTTTCAGATACCCAAAAAGGCTGAGTTAGGTTAGTTCTTCTCTCCTCCCTCCTCTCTTTTCTTCTCCCTCCTTCCCTCCTTTCTTTTTAACTATTTCTGCATGCATGTGTAGCTCCTTTTTAGTATTATCTAGACAATTTTAATTTTGAATTCCTTTGATGCAGGAGTTGTTTAGGAGAGCATTCCTTAATTTTAAGTAGTTAAGACTTTTTAAGGTATGCTTTTATGATGTATTTTTAATTGTATTGGCTTCTGCTCTGGAAATATGGCTTGTACATCTCCCATTTTTTTGTATTTTATAGCTTTTCCTTGGGGCCAAATATGGTATCAATTTTTAGAAAGATTCCAAGGGCAAAATCAAATGTTTATTTTTCATTGGTAAGACATTGAATTCTATATATGTACTGAATCAAGCTTGTTGATTGTAATATTCACATTCTCTATGTCATTTATTTTTTTTTTACTAGATCGTCCAAATTCAGAAGTAGGCATATTAAAGTATTTCACTGCATTGTATGTGTGTGTATGCACACACTTTAAATTAAGTCCTTATATTTTTAGTAGTTTTTGTTTTGTGTATCTTGCAACTATACTATTTGGAATATCAAATTTTATAGGTGTTATATTTTCAAAATATACCTTTTCCTATATGATAATGTCTCTCATAACTCTCCTGAATGCTTTTGACTTTAAATTCTACTTTGCCTGATGTTGGTATACCTTTCTATTCCTGCTTTCTTTTTGAGCTTATCTGTTTGGCATCTCTTTGTCCATCCCTTTATTTTCTCTGAGTATGTCACATTTTAATATAAAGCACACATAATACTTATTAAAAATTTTAAGAAGTACAGAAAAATGTGAAGAAGAAAGCAACAAATTACTAAAAATTCTACTACCTAAAAATAAGTGATGATGACATTTAGTTGACGTCTTTCCAGATATCTCTCTATGCATAGAAAGATAGAAGGATCTAGAGAAAGAGACAGAGGCAAAGACAGAGACACTGAAACAGATGAAAACTGTTGTATAATGATGGCGTCCTACTATATGTAACATTTTTTGTTTCTTTTTTTCTCCCCTCCATGAGTCTTTCTTTGTAAGGTTCATATATGTAACATTTTTTAAAATAAGTACTATCTTTAATTTTAAATGTATTTAACAGCGACAAAAGCTTAGGTCAAACTGTCCTTCAGATAATTGTTTTTCTTTTTGAGGGAAATACATTCTGAGAAGATGGCACTAAATTTAAGGGAATTTAGGAAGTTAGAATCACTGTGGGTTTTTTAACAATGTGAGTTTCCATATACACGGGATCAATTAATTACATGTAGGGAAAGATAAAGGGTTAGCACTTAGCTACATCCTCCATCCTGCCCCCTTCCTCCTTCCAGTTTTAATGCTTATATTATTTTAACTTTGTCGGAGTTTACAACATTTCATTCTGCATTGTGAAACCATAATTATCTCGGGTGTTTGATAGCATTCCTATATCTAGGTGGGGACCTAGGCCTGTTTCTATGGCTTCCGAGTAACGCACTCTTTATTTTCATTCAACTTTTAGTTAACTTAGGCATCAAGTAGATTTTTCAAAAGGGCTCACAGATGCATTTTCTGAGTCCTTTCATTTCTGAAGAAATGAGCTCTTGCCTTTATACTTAAGCTGTAACTTGGCTGGGGAGAATCCACTTGGATCATACTCTTTTTTCCTTCTAGACATTTCTCCTTTGTTCTGGCACTGATTGCTGCTGGAAAGACATCTGAAACCTACCTTATTTTTCTCCTTGTAAGTGAATTTTTTTGTCCTGAGTGTAAAACAAATTTTTTTTCTAAGTTTTTAATGGTTTATCCAGAAGTGTCTGAAGGTTTACTGTAATAGATTTTTCCTAATAAATGGTATGCGTTTTCAATCTTGCAGATTCAGTCTTTATTCTAACACTTATATGAGTTCCCTATTGTTAAAGTAAATTGGAATGGAAACCAAGCCCGAAGAATCCCTGAGCAGACAAAAGTAGCTAGGCCTCATAAAGTGACCTCAAACTTGCTTAATCTGCAAATATCACTGAAACTTGGGCCCTTTCTGTAAATGTTTACGTGACAAAAAAAATTTAATCTCGGCCAATCATAAGCAGTCAACTAACTTATATAACTAAAGACTTTCCAATGGGATAGATTAAATAAGCCAATTTTGTACATGCAACCAATCAAATCATTTCTTTATTTTGCTTCATAGTCACCCTATCAACATTTGCCTCTGATGTTTTGTCATAAGAACACTAAACACTTTTCTCTCTGGTGTTCCCCAATTCATGAGTTGCTTCTCACTCAAATAAACTCTTTAAAATTTCATTGTGCCTCAGATTTTTCCTTCACACTATTCAAATACAGATTCTCATCCATTTGGGATTTATTCTAGTATAGGGTATGAGGGGTGGGCCCAATGTTATCTTTTTCCTAATGACAACCCAGGTGTCATTTGGGCAGTTTGAGTTTCAGGTGAGGATGAAGCATGCAGGTGGGGCTGAGTTCAGGGCCACTTTGAAGTTGGGCCCGGAGAGGGGTCAGGGACCAAGGGACAGGTCTGAGGGCCATAGTAGGGATGTCTAAACAAGGAGACAGACAGGCTTGTCAAGGAGGGACATGCCATGCCAACATGAACAGGGCTGATATCCAAACCTGGGGAAGCCTGTACATTTAGGAAGTGCAAGGAAGGAAAAGGGGGATGGAAGAGGTAGGAAAACATGGAGCAGTGTTAAGAAAGCCAAGGCAGGGAGATTTCAAAAAAGAGACGGGGATTGATGGGGCCCAGTGCTCCCCAGAGATGGAAGAGGATGAAGCTGGAACAGACTACTGGGTTGGGTCTTGAGAGCTTGGCCTCCGTGGCAGGTGAGGGCTGAAGGCTGCCAAGGGCAAAACTATGAGCAGAGGGGGTACGAGTGAGACGGCTCTTCCCAGGAAGGGTGGAAGGAGGTGGGGGAGGTGGCTGTCTGAGACTCAGCAGGAGGGAGGGGGTTCACTTTAGGCAGAGGGGGGCTTTTGCAGATCAGTAGACTGGTGAAAGGGGTCAGGGTGGGGAGAGATGGGAGATAAAGGAAAGGAAAACACAATGATGGAAAGGTAGCTGGCGGGAGATGGGATTAGGAGGCACAGTGCAAGTGACAGGGCCTCTGCGTGACCGTCTTAGGAGAAGAGACCATCACTGCCTCATGCAGCTCAACCGAGAGTGGGGCAGGAGAAAGGGGGAGCAGTACCACAGACCCAAATGGGGCCACGTTCTGACTTCCATCTTCCTTGTCTGCTTCTCTGCAGATCGGCTCCGAGGTGGCTCTCTCCCATGACAGGGAGTGTGGCTGCAGCCTGCGGCCTCACTGTGACAGGCAGCGCGGTTAGAGGTGAGAGCGCTGTTTCTCAAGACCCATGGCTGGGGCTGGAATCCTGGCTCTGTCCTTTGGGCAAATGACTTAAACTTTCTGACCTCAGATTCCTTATCTGTCAAATGGGGCAATCACAGAATCTACTAGACTGTTACATAAATTAAAGAAGGTGAGGCAACAGTGTTGGCGTTTAGTAGCATTGGTTGTCATAATTGCTATGTTAAAGCTGCTATTATTATTATCATCTTCGTGATCATTGTTATTACGGAGCTGAGCCTCTCTCCTTGGTTCCAACTTGAAAACCTTCAGGGAAGACTCTGATGGGCCCAGCTGGGGTCAAGTGCTTGCTCCTGTGGTCGAGGGCGGGGAGGAGTTCCAGCCCCTACCGGAACCACGTGGTGGGTGGGCTGGGGAGTGAGGGGGAAGGAAAACTGAGAAGGACTAACGGTCCACTCACTCCCGGAAGTGAAGTGGGCCCAGGGCGGAAGAAGCGGCTGTTGTGCTCATTGCCCAATCCTCCCGTTTTGACAGGCGTTTGCGTGCATTGTGCCACACACCCAACTCCAGTGAGTCCCATGAGGGGTGTTCCTGAAGGCAGGGGTCTGGTGTCTGTCGAGTGTGCTGCACATTCTTTCTGATGCTCCAGCTGCCACCGGAAGTCCATGGTCCTCTGGGAGAGGTTAGCTGGGCAGGGGGTGACCCTGAAGATGCCTCACCTGTGAAAGTGACACAGTGGAGAGGCCCATGCCAGCACATCTCTGATGGGAAACTCTGGCACACTCTAACAGTAATTGCACCACCTCTCGCCGGGCGAGGCCCGTCTCCGCCCGCTCCCTGACTCACGGCTCAACCACTTGCCCTTTCCGCCCAGCTGTGCGTGATTCTGCATCTCGGGATTGCCTTCAGGTAAGGGCTGGGGAACTGCAGAGAGAGCAAACGCTGTCCTGGAACTCGGTACATGCCGGCATCTGAGCTTCACTCTCCAAATCCGGGTGGGAGGTCGGAGACCCAGAGCGGGGAGATGGCCTGTCTAATGTCACTGAGAATGTCGGGAGCTGGAGAGGCGTGGCTTAGATGCCCGAATGGCTCACGGGGTGATGGGGAGACAGGTCCATGGACACCGTGGGAAATGCTACCAGAAGACGGGAGTCAGCCTGTGGCCGGACAGAAGAGGAGAGGTATTTGTTTTGCCCCAGGAAAGGGCCGGTTGGAAAGACGGGAAGTGCTGCGAAGGTAGACAGAGTGGGTAAGGCCGTGACGTTTGACAAGGACTTTGCCGTGTTGTGGACTCCACTGCGCCCTCTCCAATGTCATATGTTGAAGTCCTAACCTCTGTCCCCTCAGAATGTGACTGTACTTGGAGACAGGGTGTGATATTGTGATATAGTAAGAAATGTGTCTTTTGGTCTCCACCCCCAGCTCTTGACCAGAGCTCCTGAAACCCTTACAATGTCCTAAGTGATACAGTTGAAAGAAGCATTTTTATAATATCCGGTTTTTGTCCCTGGCTCTTAAAATAGCTCCATAGTGATAAAAGTGAAAGGAGTAGCTTTTTAAGATTCATAACAAGCCTCTTTCAAACACACCTGATTTTGGTTGATGAGGGGACTTTTGGGAAGCTCATGGATAGCGCCAGGATGGGGGCTGGTCACCTCTAATTGCCAGGTGATTAGAAAGTTGAATCTTTCAGCCTCACCCCCACCTCTGGGGAGGCAGAAGGGACTGGAGGTTGAATCAGTCACTAAAGGCCAATGATTTAATCAGTCGGCCTAGTCACGAAGCCTCTATTAAAAACTCACAACGACAGGGTGCGGCAAGCTTCCTGGTTGCTGAACACCTGCAGATGCCTTTGCCCTAAGAGGATGTGGGAGCTCCGTGTCCTTCCACACACACCTTGCCCCATGCTTCTCTTCATCCGGGTGTTCATCTGTATCCTTTGTAATGTCCCTCATAATGAACTGGTAAATGTAAGAAAGTATATCCTCGGTTCTGTGAGCTGTCCTAGCAAATTAATCAAACCCAAGGGAGGGGTCGTAGGGAGCCTCCCTAACTCACAGCCGATCAAAGAGAAGTATTGGTGACAACCTACGACTTGTGACTGGTGTCTGAAGTGGGAGGCAGTCTTGTGGGATTGAGCCCTCGACTTGTGGGATCTGACTCTCCCTCCAGGTAGACAGTGTGAGAATCGCATTAAACGATGGCCCATTCAGTTGGTGTCTGCTGAAGAACTGGTTGTTGATGGGGAGAAATGCCCCCAGGTTTTGGTTGACCAGAGGTGAAGAGTTGGGTGTTGACTGTGTGAGAGAAGAAAAAGAATTTGTTTTTCTCATATACTTGTTTTGAAATTTAGTATCTTGATAAGTTTATTCTAAATCTTGTGAAAGGATAAATGCACAGTAATAACCATGTCCATTTAAAGAAAGAATAGTGAGCTACAAAGATATATTAGAAATTGGCCGGGTGCAGTGGCCCATGCTGGTAATCCTACCACTCTAGAAGGCCTAGGTGAGAGGATCCTTTGATGCCAGGAGTTCGAGTCCAGCCTGGGCAACATAGTGAGGCCCCATCTCTATAAAAAATAGAAAAACTATCCAGGCATGGTGGTGCATGGCTGTAGTCCCAGCTACTCCGGAGGCTGAGTCAGGAGCATTTGCTTGAGCCTAGGAGTTTGAGGTTGCTGTGAACTATGATGACACCACTGCACACCAGCTTGGGTGACACAGCAAGACCCTGTCTCTATTTTTCTTTTTCTTTTTTTTTTTTTTTGAGGCAGAGTCTCACCCTGTTGCCCGAGCTAGAGTGCTGTGGCGTCAGCCTAGCTCACAGCAACCTCAAACTCCTGGGCTCAAGTGATCCTTCTGTCTCAGCCTCCCGAGTAGCTGGGACTACAGCCATGCGTCGCCATGCCCGGCTAATTTTTTATATATATTTTTCAGTTGTTCAGCCAATTTCTTTCTATTTTTAGTAGAGACAGGGTCTCACTCTTGCTCAGGCTGGTCTCCAACTCCTGAGCTCAAACGATCCTCCTGCCTCGGTCTTCCAGAATGCTAGGATTACAGGTGTGAGCTACTGCGCCCGGCCAAGACCCTGTCTCTAAAAAAAAAAAAAATGTATAGGAAAAAACAAAAACAAAGATATATTAGAAATTATTAGGAAAAACATTTAGTAATAAATCATTTTATCAGCATAGGAAGAAAAATTGCATCAATGTGTTGACCTAAAAGGAAGAGGCTGAGGCAAAAAATATAATTTAAAGAGTTGGTTTGAGCCAAAATGAGCATGGCGGCCTTTGTGACAAGCAGAATTTTAAAGGCACAGGGAACAAGGAGTGGGCTGACACGAGGTTGTTTGACAGGAATTGTCATCGGTTTACAGAGATCACATTGATCAGTGACTGACTATACATTGTTGGACCGCAGGGTACGAGCTATGGTGTCTAGCGTATGGCATTTTTTGGCTTCTTGGCGTCAATTAGTCCAGAGCCCACATAGCTAGTGGCTTCAGGAGATCATTATTTAGCTCAAGGGGCAGTGACATGACTGCTGTCTCATTCCGATGCCTCTCTGGACCTCATAATTTGCAGGGGCTCATGTTCCTCAGATAAAAACTTTCTTTTCAGCCGGGCATGGTGGTGCATGCCTGTAGTTCCAGCTACTCTGGAGGCTGAGGCAGGAGGATCGATTGAGCCCAGGAGTTTGAGGTTGCTGTGAGTTAGAATGATGCCACGGCACTCTAGCCCAGGCAACAGAATGAGACTCTGTCTCAAAAAAATAAAATAAAATAATTACATAGTTCAACTTTTGGTTTTTAAAACTTGCTTTACTTTTTTCTTTTTTATAATACGGTGCATGATACACATAATAATAATAAAAGAGCCAACATTTATAGGTTGCCTATGTTGTGTTATGTTCTAAGCACTCTGCATATATTAATCTAGTCAGTCCTCACACACACCCTAGAAGGAGGTAGTGTTGTCTTCAATTTAACTTAAACCCGGAGAGGATAAATATACTACCATGCCAAAGGTCACATGGACAGGAAATGTGAAGAGCTTGGATTTGAATCCATGTTGCCAGGCTTCAGTCTGTTCCTAACCAGTACTCAATCGCTACGTAAAGTTAGGTAGCATAATAATAAATCAAACATTTGTAAATCACTGACTCAACTTCAAAAATAAAGCACATCACTGGTGCCAGTGAAGGCTCCTCCCATGTACCTTTTCCAGATGTTTTTTTTTTTTTTTTTTTTTGGTTGAGTCAACAAGTCCAAAAAGGCTAAGAGATTAACCCACAGTTGGTTATTACATTTTGCTGAGTTTAAAATCCAACTATTGAGTTTCATGGATGTTACATAGTAGCATAAGTACATAAGTAGAAGTTTACTAGTTGATTATTTATTGAGGCCAATCAAACAGAATTTTTGCCTTATACGCCTTTTTGGCTTTTTGTTTTTAGTTTGGGGATTGCCCCCTTACTTGAAGTTAAACAAACAAAACTGAGTCTTTTATTGCATTTCCATTTGAAATACTTTTAGGCTCTGATAGTCATGCATTAATTAATGAACTAATTAATTCACCAAACATTTATAAAATGCCTATTGAGTGGCAATCACCATGCTGGGAACAGGGATGTAATCACCATGCTGGAGCTGGCTATGTTAACTCACAAGACCTAATGGTTAACTTTTCAGGAAATTTTGTGACCTAGCTATTAAATGCAATTATTATTAAAATTAGATTATATAAACATAAAAATTATATAAAAATAAATTTAAATACTAAAAACTCATTGCTTCCTAATTTTTTGTTACAATTTATTATTATTCATGCTCTTGAGGTTATTTATATGTATGTGTTGTACCTGTATGATGGAAATACAAAGTAGAATGTGCTACTGAGTATCTCTTCTAAATTCTAGGTTTGGAGACTTCCTTGATAGCTTGAAATTGGTCATTGTGTAAGTATTTACACCATGGAAATTGACAAACTGCAAACAGGGTTTTTGCTTCCAAAGAGCCAGATGTTAAACATTTAGCCGCATGCCACTAGTTACAATGAAGATTAATCTGGAATCACTAGCAAAACAGAATTCTTGGTCTATTGAACCAGTGATTTGAACAGCGGACATGCTCAAAATTTAAAAAAAAAGAAAAGAAAAAGCACTGAACAAACAACAAACTTCACCATGGTCTCCAACAATGGTAATTTAAAGTAGCATCTTTAACATAGTTAAAATCAACCTGATTTCCACCTTTTCCAAGAAGAAAGTGTTCTTTGGAATTTGTAGATGGAAATACAGAGCATTTGTGATGCTTCTGTGATTGGAATCAGCCCGGTGGGACCTCTTGGGGGCATGGGAGTCTGTAATGTTTCCAGTAAGACTTGTGACCTGTTAGTCACAAACTGGGCTTGGAACAATCAGCTTACTAATCAGCACCTCACAATAGCTGTCACATCTCTTCTTTTAAAGTGGAGGGCATCTTCAGTATTTAACTAATAGTGTCTAGGTGCTATGATAGTGGCTACCGTTCCTTCTAGGGCTGGCTTTCACTTCAGGTAACAACTAGGCAGAGAAAATGCTCAGAAACATCCACTGAGTCTCTGAGCTTACAGAATAAACTACACATGACTTAACTTGGAATTTGAGGCCCTTCTAACTAGAACCTTCCTTCCCAAATGTCTGCACTTGAACACATTTTAATCCACAAGCCTAAATGTACCAGAAATAAATTTTTCCTTTTATTCTGTAACTAAAATTATTTTTTGTTTTGAAGATTTAATATGCTGGGTAACTAAAACTAAATCCCTTTCCCTGGGATTGTATCCAATTCCAGGAGGCTTTAGAGATCAGGCTATTGGGGACAGGGTTCTCTAGTCCTCTTGTTATCTGGGTGTGCTGAGTTCAGAGAGATGACCTAGTCTGGACTTCAGGCGTTTGTCCATACACTTCACTGTACAGCCTTCCTTGTCTTGGCAGCAAAGTCTCACCGAGGCTGCCAGCAGTCTGTGTCATTCTTGAGCCCACGGGAAACATTCTGCTGCACCCCTCTCCCATTCCCTAATACACACACACACACACACACACAGACACACACACACACACATATTCCGGGGAGTGCTCTGAGGCTACCTTGCACCCAAGTGCCTAGCTTTGAGGTCCAGCTGAGACTCAGCAGACCATCTGACTATCCCTGATGCCCAGCCTGGAGGGTAGTCTGGAAAGGAGGCTGCTTCTTCCTTTCCACTCATTTGAGAAGAGGATGTGGTCACTTTTCCACCTCCTGTAAACAAGAAGAGGAAGTGAAATCCTCTGCTTGCTGCCCCCAAGTGATGCCAAGAGAGAAAAGCATCGTCTAGTGGTTTCCATTACTTTCACAGCAAGAAATGTGACAAGGAACAGCAACAGGTCTAGGAAGGAAATCATAATGTGTTTATTAACCAAGTCTTCTCTCATCTCTAAATGTCTGTAAGATTCCCAGTAATAATTAAAGAATTTCCTGGAGTTTAAATTACAAGTTGAGCTGAAATGGGACAGTTCAATATATAGAATAAATCCCCATTCGGTATCTTTTGCTATCCTTTAGCTTGAGATTCCAACCTTTCTCCCATGACACCTACTCTCTGTGAGTTCAGAATGTGTCCCTGTGAATGTACATGTGACTAATAAGGGTATTATTAATCTGGAAAGGCAAGCTTCGCTTAATCTAGTCACTCCATCGTTGCCCTTCTTTGGTTAACCTCATACACTGCATGTAGTTGAATTACAATCCTGCCCCAAATGTCCCTAAAATACATGTCACAAAGAATAACTGTATCTTAACATAGTTGGCACTCAATGAACATTGGTTCTTTTTAAGAGGACACTCTTCTCTCTGCTCCCTGCAGATGATTTCATCAGCCATACAATTCAGGCCTCCTTTGAGACCCCTTATTTCTTCCTATTGTTGTGTGCTCTGAATCGAGGCTCCAAGTAGAATGCTACTGGGGAGGCATCTTTCCTTCTACAAACCTTTTAATCCACTCTTTGCCATTTTGATGGGTAAAACATATCACTGCAGTTTTCATTTAATTTCTGTTATTTTGAGTAAGGCTGAGCGTCTTTAAATTTGTTTAAGAGCCATTTATATTTTCTGTTGGTGGTGGCCTTCTTCATAACTTTTGTCGTCTTGTCATTTTCTTATTGAGTTGTGGGAGCTCCTCTTATATCAGTGAGATTAGTCCTTTGTGATATGATTTACAAATATTTTTCCCAGTTTTTCATTTGTTTATGGTGAATTTTTTTCCAGGCATATTTTCTTTCATGTAATTGATGTTATCAAGCCTTTGTTTTGCAAGGTTTAGGTCATTCTTAGAAAGGCTTTTCTCAGTCTGAATTAAAATTTAACATGTCCCCCTCAGTTTCTTCAAGTAGTTAGATGTTTGTTTGTGTTTGGATTAATTATTTGAATCTATCTCCAATTTCTGATATATTAATAAACGCTGTGATTGAAGTCTTGAACCTCACTTCTCACCCCCACACCCCCACACAGTAGTCACCCAGATGTTCCTACAGGAATATTTGTTGAATAATCCATCTCTTGCCCATTGATGTGAAATAGAATCTTTGCCGTATATCATCTTCACACATTTATTCGCATCCATTCCTGAATAGTATATTCTGGTTTATTGATTGTCTTTCTTTTTAAGCACTAGTACCTTACTATCTTAATTGTTATGCCTGTAAAACAGGTTTTAATACCTGATATGGCCATTGCTATTGTTTTTTTTCCCTTTTTTTCCCCCAGAATTTTTCCGATCATTATTGCTTATTTATTTTCAGTATTTACTTAGGATTCACCTATGTAATCTCTCACCCTGAACTAGGTGTTTTTATTGGAATTACATTAAATTTATAGATTAACTTGTAAAGAATTCACATATTTATGAGGTTGAATCCTCCTATTCAAGAAATATGATATGTTGCAAGCAATTTATTATGAATGATAAAGTATCAATAAGAGAGAATTACTCATGATTTTATACAGTTAGAATAAATTCCAGGCTATCCATAAGCACTGATACCAATGGCATTCAGATATACCATATCTTGAATGAAAGAAAAAGTGACCACAGTTGCACCAGTCTCCCTAGAAATTCCATATACTCCTTGGCCTATTTTATTTCTGCACTCAACAGAGTGTATTGTGCATGTAAACATCATCCATCCTTGTGTCACACAGGGGTGAAAAGGTTTTGAAGTGCAGCCAGAGCATATGCTCTTGTTTATCTGACACAAGTTGTTCTACTTCATTGACCTTTCCCTGGAATACCACCTTTTCAGATGAGTATTGGCCTAACTTGCTGCTACATTTTTATATATTTGTATGGACCTTCTATTCATTAGCTCATATGGAATTACAAGTTAGCATAGCTTCCTGGAGATTTGGGAGCCACAAGGCTACTCTTAGAAAATAGCAAAAGAGAACATTTATAATAGTGTGGAAAAGAAACAGTTCTCATTTTTTCTTGTATTTTATCTTGATTTTGCTTTTGTTTCAGAGGAATACTTTAGGGACAGAAGAATAAAATATTAAATAGACTGGGGCGGTATCCACAATTGAATTCAATGTGGGTTTGTTTTCACTAACACGTTATGAACGTTAACATGAGTACAGATTGCATGAACCCACCAAAGGGAATACGGAGAAGTTAGGTCTCTAGATGCAGGAAAAACATGATACAGAGCAGGTGCAAAGCAATTCAGGTTGTGGTAAGTGTTGAAGAAACCATGTGTGTATTTTTAAAATAATAAAATACAATTTTATCTTCATTTACCTTGGCAGCTCCTTATTTCATCTTTAATTGCTGGTAATAATATTTACTATGCACTATGTGTCAGTTGCTAAGTATTTTACATACATTTTTCTCCTCTAATCCTGATGACTTTATTGTGTTGTTTCTTTTTCCTCTGTAGGTGAGGAAACCAGGGCTTAGAAAAGTTGGATAACTAGGCTGCAGTCAGACAGATTGTAACTGAGGGAATGTGAGTGCAATCGGTCATTCGACCACGAATCCACGCTTAAACCTTCACGACAGACTGAAAGGCCTTATTATGTTTTAGCTCTCCATGTTTTAATACAAAACATTTTTTCAAAGTGATGACATACAAACATTTATATTAACCGCTGCACAGTGGCAACAGTCTAATCTTGTTTTAAATAAAATAGCCTTGGGATGTCAGAATTGGGAACTTTCTCAAGAAATTCCATTTCTCTTCATTGGCTCCCACATTTTGCTGATGATGACATGTTCATGGAACATTAATATTCCATGTCATTCATTCAGCAATTACTTTTAAAGCACTAGTCACGTGTATAGCGCTGCTCATCTCAGTAGCCATATTATATAGAATCTGTGTGTCTTATTGTATGCACAGTTAGGAGTTCTTTTTACCTAAAGTAGCTCTTTGGTATCTTAACCTGTTTCATCCTGTGTTAAGATGAGATATATTCTCTCCAGTTCCAATACCTTGTAAGAAGTATTCTATGACTACAGCCACATGTTCAGGAGAATGTGGCACATCTGATTCCAAGGGAATAATCTTTTGTTTTTTTTTAAAAAAAAATAGAATACTCTTTCTAAACATCTGTTACTCGGGGATAAAACACAGGGCAGATTATTGTGAAGATTAAATAAACTAATATATGTGAAACTCTTAGGACAATGGCAGATACATAGCACCCCCTCAAGGAGAGGCATTCTTCTGATTGCTCACGATCACAGCCGTCATCATTACTTATAGGTAGAAATGTTCATCTGACTCCCCTCTTCGGCTGAGAATCAGTGAGAGTGTGAGCCTCTCGTGTGTATACCCTCAGCGTCTGCCAGTCAGCCGGTGAGCACCGCGTGAAAGTGAGAGGAGGCGGTGTGAAGAATAAGAAAGGAAAGGAAATGGTGAGAAAGATGGGAAAGTCCAGCCGGAAGGGAGAAGGGAGTTGTTACAGAGAACATCTCAGTGGCTGTCATCCCTTTACCTTCAATTGCCTCATCCACAGTTTATAACAAACACAGCAAGCATTAGAATTCATACCAGCTCTTTTCAAGAAAATATATTTTAATCATGAAAAACCTTCTGAGGGAGAGATATAATTACTGTCTGTATAGTTAATTTTCAATCATTATGCTTCCCATTTATAATCATTAGGTTATAAGATGGAGAAGTGTCACAGAAATGCAAGAAATGATAAAGATGGTTGGAAACTAGAGACCTAAATAGCCATTTCTTTAAGGAAATGAGCTGTTATTTTTAAACATTCATTGGATTTTTTAAAAAGTCATGCTGCATTGGATAGAGGAAGATTCACACTTACTGTTGAAGGAATTCTAAACCTTTGCATCTCTACATAAACAGGACTGCATTGAAAGTTCTTTGTCACAGAAGAATGGAAACAATAGAACATACTGGCTGAGGGTCTACAATATTCTTTTCACTGGGCCTGGATGCCACATGTATGTAAGAATGAGATGAGTCCCTGTCACAGGGAGCTTTCTAGTTGAGGTTAAAAGACATTTGTTGATGAAACTATCCTCGCTCCCCTAAAACACAGCAAATAGTTAATGTTGTCCTTGAAGTTAATTTATTACCCCCACACACGAACATACGTGTACTGTTCTTGAGTCAGAGTTTTGCTCTGTTGTCTGGGCTAGAGTGCTGTGGCATCAGCGTAGCTCACAGCAACCTCAGACTCCTGGGCTCAAGCGATCTTCCTGTGTCAGCCTCCCAAGTAGCTGGGACTACAGGTGCACGCCCCCATGCCTGGCTAATTTTTTCTGTTTTTAGTAGAGACGGGGTCTCACTCTTACTCAGGCTGATCTCAAACTCCTGAGCTCAAGCAATCCTCCTGCCTCGGCCTCCCAGAGGATTACAGGTGTGAGCCACTGCACCCAGCTGACACATATTCTTTCTGTTTTACAAACCGAATCATCTGAAGGGCAGTGTCCTCTCATACATGTACAGGATGGGGAGAAGGGGTAAGTAAATTTATTCGGTATGGAAAATTAAGGGTAATGGAGGTTCATTCATATCTTCCAAGTTCTTTTTGGTTAATCCTACCCAAAGACACCCTGGCATGATTAACATGCAGGAAGTTTGGCCATGTTCCCCTAGTCTAAGCTTAGTTCCTTCACTTTTTCCCCTTCAGAAATATCTAGAGACCCAGGCAGGGGGTATATGCCTCCTGAATGAGACATGTGCTCTGAACACCCTAACCAATTATGCCAACCACATATTAGCATAATTCTCATGACATATTTTCCAGCTCAGGCACATCTAGATCAGAGTGGTATTATGCTACAGCCACTGCTTTCTCTTGCTTACAGCAACTGGGCATGACTACTATACCTTTTAAGAATCATTTTGCAGAACAGTTTGTATACTGAAATAATATAATTATGGGACATGTGGAAAGAGCTTTAGAACTTCTTTGGTCTACCCTTCCATTTATAGCTAAGAAGACAGAGACCTAGTTGCAGAAATAATCACATTTACAATTCCTTAACGGTTTATCACCCCACTGTGTTTAAACGTGTGATGAGAGCAGAGCCTCTGTGGTAACTGCCCTCCGACATCAGGACTTCCTTCCTTCATACGTATTAGCTACGTATGCTTGTATTTATTCTGTTTGACTTTACATCTTTCCAACTTCCTCTCTTAAAATGTCAACTTATGCTCAGCATGAGGCACTTTCTCATCTTTATTCCCTCTGGCTCTCGTTTTTCTGTATTCTAAACAGTAGTTCTTCTTTGTTTACAGCTGATGATTGTCCAGTCAGAACCTCCTAGGCCATTTCCAGACTTAGTGTGCAACCTCTCTCAGTTGTCTATGGCCTCACTCATGCTGCATAACAAACCGCTACAAAACTCAGTGACTTAAGGCAATCGTAGCCAAGAGTCTGCAGGTCAGGGATTTAGGCTTTGCTCTGCTGGGTAATACTTTTGTATCATCCGGTCTTACTCACGTGTCTGATATTTGGCTGGTGTGACAACAGCGACTTGGCCACGTGCCTCTCATCTTCTAGCAGGCTTGCCTGGACAGATGTGTTTTCATGGTGCTGGCAGAGGTGTGACAGAGGAAGCAGAAACGTGCAAGACGTTTTTAGGCCTCTGCTTAAGTCAAGTCTGCTAACGTCCTATTGGCCAAAGCAAGCCACATGGCTGAGGCCACAGTCGGAGCGAGAGGGCACTGCAAAGTTACAAGGCAGAGAAGGGTGAAGAGGTGGGGCTGCTAATGTAATCATTGTATCATCTATCCTGGATAAAAACTCAAATAGAACATGAAAGTCATATTGAATTTTGCTGCACAGAGCCTAGGATGACTTTGAGGCATAGATTTATATCAGTGATTTATATTAGCCATCACAGATTTATATCTGCCATGGAGAGCAGTCTTTAGCACCAACTGATGATTGAGGGTCTTTTTTTATTCAGTAAAGAACAACTAGTATATAAATTAAATGCTATTCACTTCAATTTAATAAGGATTTATTGGCCAAATACGATGTCATCAGTAAACAGCCTACTGAGCAGCATAATTATGACAAGAGTGAACCCCAAGTGGTCCCCATATTTTCTAGGCAGCATATTTACAGGGTGACCAACTCATAGGGCCTGAACCCAAGGAGTCAGAAAGTGGGGATCTTTCTTGTTTTAATTGGTGATAGACTGGGGTGCCTGAAACAAAATGCCAGGCATGGTGAAGAAAGAATGGAAAGTTCAAGGAAAGAATTCTTAGCCTTTCTACTTGAGTGGAGTGGCCACATGAGGTGGAGACTGTGCATCTAGCAGTTTTCCAGAAGTTACTGTGAGGGCTGCAGTTGGCACTGGTCATGGGAATGTAACTTGCATTGCATACATTTTACATTCCGAGGTCAGAGAGGATTAGAAGTGTTCTGTCCGGAAAAGGACATGCTGTCATTGAAATTTCTCCAGTCTGCTGCACAGAAACAGGCTGCATTCACACTGAGAAGTAGATAGGGATCCCCATGACACAGAGAACATAACTTATTATGACTCTGTATCCTACCTGAGAGTGCCTGCATCACATGTTAGATACCATAACAACTTTCTCCGTCAAATTGTTGTTGAGAATTAACAACTAGGAGAAAAGTGACTTTTCCTTAGTAATAGTCCTTTCCTTTTCCTTGCCCAGTCAGAGTTTATTTAAAAAAAAAACAACAGTGAAATTCAATAATGTGGGCTTGGGAAAGAGAAGGGGGAAGAATGCAGGTATCCTGTCTACAGCATGACAAAGGATGGGCTTTCACGAGCTGGAGATCTTAGCAGAGAACTACGTATTAATAATAATCTAGGAAAGGTGAATGCTCCTCGTTAAAAAGAAGCAAATACTTATCATATTAGACTCTCAATAGATACATTTTATGTAGAAAAAACAATTTGTCTGACTTAATGGCTATACCCCCAAGTTTCCTGTACTGAAAGGTTTTACAAAAGTTATCACCTTAAAGATTCCACTAGGTGGAGATCCTGAGCCACAGTCCATAGTTTATAACAAAAAGGAAGAGATGTGAAAAAATATTTTATTTTGCTTTTCACTTCATTTTTCATGGCTTTTTTTTCTTTTGAAAGATTACAGAGTAGGATTATTTATCGGTTGGTATATTAAAGAAAATCTGGCATGTACAAACAAGCTCTTCAAAGGTTTTTAGTAACACCTATCACAGGAGGCTGAATTGATACTGGAAACCAGGAGTGTAAAAATCCATGATGGTATTTTATTATCAAAGAGAAATGGAAAGGGCTTGTGCTTTTCTTTAAAACCACAGTGAAGAAATAACACATCAATTATTTTAACTGATTTATTTGTAAAGATATTTACCTTAAATCAGATGATTGAATTCTTTCAACTCAAAATTTCTTTGTTCAGAGTCCAATATGTGAGATGAAAATAAGTAGAAAGATGTAAATTTCTAAGGCTTTTGAACTAAATAGCTCTTGCCATTGACAGATATTTAAAGGCCATTGTAAGTGGCATCTCATGCATGTTACCTGGGTTCTGGAAGAAGAAGATGAGGGACTCCCTTGGTTGTAAGAAGAACATGTGAATTGCCAGTTTTGCACACTGAATATTAAAGCCAGTAGAAGCTGCCACCGAGAGCCTTAGAGGAGGGCTAGCCAGGTCTTCTACATGCGTCTAAGGAACCCTTCGGGACATCAGGAAAACCTTAGAACCAGTAGTCCTATCCCCTCTTCTTGTTTACAAATGGAGCCCAAAAGCACAGCGTGAGTGAATGGCAGACCCTGGACCAGAATGCCCCTCTGGCACCCAGGCATTCTGCTGGCTGCTTCTCACTGTTCTTCTGAGTTGATCTGAGTTCTTCTGCTGTAAACTTGCTTCCTAAGGTTATGAAACTTAGAAAATTTAACCACAAAGCCTTCTCAACGTGGTGAAATGTAAAGAGCTTTAAATCAGGAATATCAGCAGACTGAGAATGCAGTGTCATGTTGGCCACTAAATTGTGTGACCTTGTTCTTTAGGTTTCAGCATCTTTGTAAAATGAGGAGGGTAGACAAGAGACCTCCTGTTCTACCTGTGCTCACCCACTGGCATATTAATTGCCCAGGGAAGCTCAGGTAAACTTGATAAAACAATCCCAGGTAATATCCTTGCCTCCATTTTCCTTATAAAAACATAGCTCGCTTGAGGAAGTTGCTTTGGTGATCACCGCACTAATAAAGCAACCCATTACAAAGCTTTATTTGGGAATATAGAAATTAGGCTTCTATCAGGGGCCATTTTAAATTATTTATTAAGAATTACAGTGAAATTCCATTTTAAAGAAGTTGGTAGGCTATGAAAATAGCCCAAATACCATTAAAATTGAAGTCTACTCTGCAAAGAAAAGGATATTTATCATATTAGATATGGTGGTGGCTATTATTATTTTTGAACCATTTCCATAAAGCCAGTGTTTACTGTCTGCTCTGTATTTACAATAGTATCAAACTCATTAGGAGATGATGTCTAAAGAGCGCTATTTGGGGAATTTTGAAGGAAGGCATATGAGAGTGTGGCTCTGAATTTATCCATTCGCTCAGTTCCTATGTGGGAGAGTTCCATGAATATTCAGAATAAAGTGTGCAGGATTTGGGTACAGAGATCCAACTTGCGGTGGGTTTATTGGGGTTATTTTGCTGCCAGTCTTTCCAATAGGAGACGGAGGTGTGCCGGTGCCTGTGATATTGTTATTATTCTGAGACTGAATCTCAGCAGGGTTTAGGGAAGGGCCCTCAACTGCAAGGGGACAGCAAGTGTTGACGAAAGGGATAAATGCTTAGAATAGAAAGTAAATATGGGGAGACAGAAAGCACAGATTGGAGGTCTGTATGGTATTTTAGTTATGACTCTGTTTGTAAGTGACAGAAACCAACTCAGGGCAGCTTAAGCAAAAAGGGTGTTTACTGTGAGGATAAACAGTGTCTCTCTCACCAAATCTGATGGCAGGAAAGGAGCTGGGCCCGAGGAAGAACCTGGACTAAGGAGCTGGACAACTACCAGGAAAATAGAAAGTACTCCCTTTCTATCTCTTTCCTGTGTCCTTCCACTCCTTCCTCTCCTTGTGCCCTCTCAATAGAGGTGGAGGAAACAAGGCAGATATTCCGTAGCCCCTGCATTGATGGTTTCTCAGCCAAAAAGACCCATCAGACCAACTGGTTATTCCAATCCCAATCCCAAGTTCTCGGGGAGGAGGATCTGAATGGACTGGCTGGGGACATGTGCCCACCTGGGTTTGAATGACTCTGCCCTGGGGAGGGGATAGTGCACGTATGCCTGCTGGGGCCCTCTCCTGGGGACGTCACGGTAGCTCTCAAGGGGTCTGTCATGCAGGGAACAGCAGAGTGTCAGAAGTGGAAGGTGGCTGTGTAGCCTAGTGGTTGAAGGCAGGGACTGGGACCAGGCACCTTCAAGTAGATCCCTGCTCTGCCCCTTAGTACCCACATGAGCCTGGACAAGTTATTAACCCTCTCCTCCTCAGTTTCCTCAGCTGTACTGTGGGAGTGGCCAGAGCACTGTTGAGAAGATGAACTACTCCATGTAAAGTTGGCAGCACAGTGTCAAGAACATAACTAATAAATATTAGTTGTCGATATTGTAATTATTAAAAGGCACAGCTACTTAAAAAGAAAATTTTCTGAGTTACCTTGAGTTAGTTTCTGAGGCTGTAGGAACTAGTTAGTAACCTCTTACTTTGCAATTCTCCCTTTTTTGTTGATAAGTGTAGACATATTTAAAAGCACAGTTTCCCATAAGACTTGAATAAGGCTCAGAGGACCCCTTTCTCCCCCTGCAGCCCCTTACCCCTGCAGGTCCCGGCTCTTCTGCTAGAACCAAGCTTAGCATCATTTACACCTCCCGACCTGAGTCTTCTGCTCTGCTTTACCCATCTCTGACTTTCCTCCATTTTGAATTTTTGAAATCACCTGACACCTATATTCCCACCTCACCACCCTCACCTTGACTTATTTTCTCTTCTGTACTAACAACTTTATCTCCAAACAGCTTCAAGTCTGCATATCCCTGAGATTTCCTACCTTCTTTAAAACGTGAGGGTCACCACCCCATCAGGGAGAATGCCTACAGCCATTAAGTCCTGCAAGGAGCAAGGACACTCTGTTTAGAAAACAACAACAACAAGCCCTACTTTGAGAATCAAGGCTTGATTTACTAAGAATATTATAACGTGATCATTCAAAAGTAATTTCTATTTCAGAGTGCAGCACCATATAACAGCCATATTAAATAGGTTGGTAAACATACAAGGACTTCAGAATACATCTGTTCTACGTGAGTTTTTCATTTAAGGGAGCTAATTATATCCACAACAGCAACCTTGGGTTAGCATGGGCTGTTGACCATGAGTTGGCAATGGCCTCATTATGTAGGACTGGATGTTATAAATGGTCATCATTAAGACAGGATTTTACCTTTATTTAGGGACCAAAGACACAAAATGCAGAGTTTCTCAAATTGGGCATTCTGGGAAAGTTCCAAGTTCATGGAACAGGATGAAAGAGACCAGCTTTGAAAAACTGTGTGGTGGTGGCAGTAACGAGGATGACTGGTCCAGCCTCCCTCCCCACATACTTTCCCTGCTGTTTTCTTTGCCTGGTGACTGCACTGACTCGCCTTTGATCATTTCCTCCTTCTCTTCATCTCATTATCTTCATATTTCCTGCCAACCTCTTCACAGTCCCCTTCCTAATCCAGTGGTAAGGCAAAGGAAACGGTAGCCTATTATACTGTCCTTAAAATCCTGAAAATCATACTTTTATTATAAAAAGCAAAAATATGAGGTGAGACATGAAAATGTTAAGAGATGGAATGAGTTAGCCAGGGAACTAGACACACTGTTCTCACCCTGGATTGGTGGCAGGGGGAGGCACATGTTTGAAATGCTGGGAGAGAGGACATTTTTAGTTGTCTGAAGGGTGTTATGGCTTTTGGTTCCTGGAATACCTGGATGTGCATTGGCTTGCAATGCACAGGGAAGTCTCACATAGTAAAAAATTGTCACACTCCAAATGTCAGTGGTTCCACTGTTAAGAAAGCTAGCAGAGTGAAATATACTCATTATTTAAATCAGGGATCACTAAATGGCCATTAAGCCAATGACCGTGGCCAGCAGATGTGTTTTATTTGCCCTGAAGCACATTTTACAAAATCTGAATTTGAATGATGGGGAGGCACATTTTCCATTTCCCCATCAGGCCCACATCCCACCTGCCTGGTGTTTTTCACCATGTCACTCATTTATGCTACCCACTTAGAACTTGAGGACATTTGAATCTGCATGATGATTTTAATTTGGGTGTCACAAATCTATATTATTGAAATGAAAAGCAAACCCTGAATTCTTCCTGGTGTTGGTTTAATTTTTCTTCCTCTGGCATTTGTGAATCATTTAGCTTTATGGATCATCTGTGGCATTGTTTACAAGGGGCAATTCCTGGGACATTATAAGCAGGTTTTACTCTCCAACTTCTCTTGTTTTCTGATGTGGATTTATTGGTTCTTCCTACAATTTATCTAAGCCCCTGTAGAAAGTATTTTTATTTTATACATTTGTTTATACATGATTTGTGCCATTTCTAAAAGGCTTTGAGG
The DNA here is from genome assembly GCA_963575035.1 of Avahi laniger. Lineage (NCBI taxonomy): Eukaryota > Metazoa > Chordata > Mammalia > Primates > Indriidae > Avahi > Avahi laniger. The sequence continues at coordinate 24,677 of CAUYSK010012464.1, forward strand.
CAGCTTACGGTAACAGGACAATTAAAAGTAGAAACAGAACCATTTAAGAGCTCAATTAAAAGAACTAGAACTACCAGGATTAATTTGTCATTTCAGCCAGACATTTAATTTAACTCTGTGCTTGCTTGGATAAACCAAAGATTAGATTATATGATTCTCATTGTCCAATTAAAAAAAGCATACACCTTTGGGAAGACAGATCTCTTGAACTTATACTAAAGTCTAAAAATATTTTATTGTATCAATTTTTGTAATGTGACTATTCCTATTAATATTTTCAGCCTGTTGGTATTTATTGCTATAAAAATGGATTATCCATCCAACAAACCAACATTCTCCCCAGAGTGCCCTGGGTTCTGATGTGCAAACGTGTGGAAAACCAATAAATGCTTTTAAAAGTGAGTACTTTTGGGTGCTCTGGAAAATGGCGGAGTTAGGGTAGCCTCTCGGATCCCTGCTTCCAGAGAGGGAGACGTAGATCCCGGTCTGCTACACACGATCGGAGCGCTCTCCTACAAAAACGGCGAGGGGAATCAGTGCAGATTCAGCGGGGGATACACAAATCAGGAAAAAGAATAACAGGAGACAGGAATACAAAACCTGGAAAGTGCCGACAGACGACAATAGAGAGTGGAGCGTGCGACGGCGACGCCAGCCTGGCCGGTAAGTGCACCGGGACAAGTCCTGCACGAGACAGTCTAGCTTCCCCACTGACTTACAAGCCCTCCGAGAGGCAGGGGCTCATGTGAAGTAGATGTAGAATTGGGTCTGGAAACGTGGGACTCAGTGGAGAGGAGACACGAGCGGGAAGCATCTTGAACCTCCCGGAGCTCTGTGCCAGGAATATACCCCGGAGGCAGTTAGGACTCTGGAAGCTGGTCTCTGGCACCCAGCAGGTCCTGAAAGGGGAGGTGATTACTGAGTAGAGGACTCTAACCTGGAACCTACAGCTGGCAACTGGGAATGCTCAGGGTGGGCCAGTAGAAGCGAGAGCCATTGCGGGACTGGCGTGAGACTGGGGGAGGGAGACACAAAGGAGACAACGGCGGAGCACCCTGGTGACTCGACTGTCTCCTGGAACGGCTCCCTTCCCCTAGCCTGGAAACTCTGGCAGTGAGCTCTCCCCTTCTGGGACCTAAGGTCACTTGGCCGAGCCGTTTCTTGGAGCGGTGAATTCCGAGTGCCTCCTTGCATGTAAGGGGA
>CAUYSK010012466.1:0-14701 GCA_963575035.1 Avahi laniger
AAGACATATGCACTCAAATGTTTATAGCAGCACAATTCACAATTGCAAATATGTAGAAACAACCCAAGTGCCCATGAATACATGAGTGAATTAGTAAAATGTGGTATATGTATACCATGGAGTACTTCTCAGCCACAAAAAGCAATGGTGATCTAGCACCTCTTGTATTATCCTGGATGGAGCTGGAGCCCATTCTACTAAGTGAAGTATCACAAGAATGGAAAAACAAGCACCACATGTACTCACCATCAAATTGGTATTAACTGATCAACACTTATGCACATATATAGTCGTAACATTCATCGGGTGTCAGGCAGGTGGGAGAGGAAGGAGGGAATGGATATATTCACCCCTAATGGGTGCGGTGCATACTGTCTGGGGGATGGATATGCCTGAAGCTCTGACTCAGGTGGAGCAAAGGCAATATACGTAACCTAAACATTTGTACCCCCATAATATGCTGAAATAAAAAAAAAGATTAATAGAAATAAATAAATAAATAAAAACATTTCTCAGAAGGATATATATTGATCCCCATAAGAAAGTTTTGTGGCTAAAGAAAAAAAAAAGAAAGAAAACAAATCAGTGGCTGTCTGGGCTGGGGGTATGAGAGATTATCTGCAAAGGTGGTAATATGGGATTTTTTTTGTGTGATGTAAATGTTCATTATTTTAATTGAATTGTACACTTAAATGGGTATACTTTATTGTATGTAAATTATATACAAATAGAATTGATTCTGAATAGCAAAAAAATAAGTCCAAGGTGACTTACCATCCTGGAAATTTGCTTTGGGCCCAGCATCCACAATTCCTAAACCATCAGGTGCCCCCCAACACCTATAGAATAAAATTCAAACACCCTGGTCACACTCTTACTCAGTGTCAGCTCTCTGCCACTTTCAAACTACACATCCAAAGTACAAAATACTGCCTATTCTTTTCAGTTGGCTTTTGTTCTTTGGCTAGTTTTGTTCGGTATATCGCCAATATCTTATCTGTATCTAACAAAACTGTTTAAAATGCATTTTAATGGTATACATTGCCATGGATGCTTTGGGGAAAAGCATAAAGATAAATTGTGCTATAAACATATAAATATTCATTATTTCCCAGTGACACTGGTCAAATTCAGTCCTTCCTCCCAGAAAGGCCTCCCTATTCCCCTCCATGGATTGAGAACCCACTTCTCAGACCACAGGTCAAGCCTCCAGCTTTTTTTTTTTTTTTTTTTTTTTTTTGATACAGAGTCTCACTCTCTTGCCTGGGGCGAGTGCCGTGGCGTCAGCCTAGCTCACAGCAACCTCAAACTCCTGGGCTCAGGCAATCCTACTGTCTCAGCCTCCCGAGTAGCTGGGACTACAGGCATGCGCCACCATGCCCGGCTACTTTGTTCTATATATATTTTTAGCTGTCCAATTAATTTCTTTCTATTTTTGGTAGAGGTGGGGTCTCACTCTTGCTCAGGCTGGTCTCGAACTCATGAGCTCAGAATGATCCGCCCACCTCGGCCTCCCAGAGAGCTAGGATTACAGGCGTGAGCCACCGCGCCCGGCCCTATTGTGATTTTTTATTATTTTGTTTTTCAAATATTTTCGACCCATGGTTTTCGGCTGCAGAAACTGCAGGTGTGGCGGACCTGCTGTATAACAATAGTATCAAGCCTTAGTGTTTATTCTGTGCCAAGCCTTTTACTGATGCTATTTCACGTAATACTTTCAACAACGCCTTGAAACAGGGACTTTGTTGATTTCCATTTTATAACTGAGGAAACAGAGGCATGCGGGTGTGAAATAATTTTCCCAAAGCCCTGGCAAATGGGGCAACACTCAGGGTAGGGGCAACAGGGACCATATGGCCAAGAAGCCTAAAATATTTACCGTCTTTACAGAATACAGTGGTCCTTTGCAGAAAAAGTGTGCCGACCGCTGCTACAGCAGAACAGAGCTGCTAAGGCAGGAGGCAGAGAGGCAGCGAGGGAGACCAATACCCTGGCTAGGTCGGGGCAGCCCAGAGGTAAAGATTCAAATCCTGACTTACTAGCTGTGCGAACTCATCAAATTCCTATTCTTTTCAGGCCTTAGTGTCCCCGTCTTGACAATGGGACTGGTCTTCCTGGATCTTCCTCAGGGAATCTCCCTGACCTTCTCTCTTCCCTGGTCCGGCTTTACTTTTCTTCATATCACAGATCCCTCCCTCATGCTACACAGGTATCGCATACACACATGTGAGCATAGTATACACATGTTTGTATGTGGACATGCACACGTGCATATACAGTGCATACACGCATACACGCATATACAGTGCATATGCAGTGCATGCACGCATATATGTGTTCGTATGAGTTCACTGCCTCACTCCCTCTCTGTTGTCCTATCACTTTATCCCCAGGGCTCAAAACACCCACCTGCTCAAATCGGGCACTCAGTAAGTGCTGGTTGAAAGAATGAGCGAAATAATGTCAGTTATTTTTGACAATTTCTTTTGCTTCCCCATGACTGGAGCCAGGACAGCACTGTCGCCACTGGATGGTTCTGGATGAGTGAGGGTATTTTTGATACAGGCATATCCAGTAGGGGGGGGAATCCCTAAATAGGGGAGGGGCCCACAGTCTCATCTGAATCAGCGACGACCCTGTCCCTGTGCCCCCTGGCTCTGCCCTGACCCTAAGTCTGCGCTCCCTTCCGATGAGCTCGTCGGTCCTCCTCGCTTCCTCCCCAGTGGCCTCTGGTGGCAGGTGAACGTGGCAAACATCTGTGCTGCTGGCGAGCGCCAAAGGCGGAGGAAATGTGTGCAATTTCCTGAGCGGCGCACGAGGAGAGGGAGATTCATAAAGGAGAGGAAGGAGGAGAGCGGGGCGGGCTAGCAGCCTGCAGGCTTCATTTCCTGGGGACTCCAAGCAGCCGCACAGGATGAGTGAAAGGTGACGGAGGAAAGTCTCCTCAGGCCCTGTGACCGCCAGCGTCCTGGGCGAGAACTGATGACCTGCTCCCAGGGTGGGTGGGGCGTAGGACCTTCTCTGTATCTTCCAGTGAACTCGTCTTAGCTGTTGTGCCTCTGCCGGGTTTACCCAAGAACACATTTCATCTGAAACCCCGGTGAGCCTGTTTCAGCCTGGGAGCTCAGGTGCCTTTTTCTAGCTAGTGCCTGAGCTGACGGGCTAACACAGGTGGGGCCCGTCTCAAAATCACCCACCCTTCTCTGGAGGGTGCAAGAAAATGTAGTTTCTTTATTTTTTTATAACTACTCTGATTTTCTGCACAGGCTTCCAGCTGCTAGATAAAATACTTTTAGTGCAATCCTGTGAACCTCATTTGATGCAAGTTTTTGAAGTCATGATTAGCCTCTTGACATAAAAACGTCCCAATCTCTCATATTTCCCTCCTGCCCCTCCCTGATGTAGGGCCTGGACTCATGGAGACGTGTGGGGGCAAAGGGAGTCGGTGGCCTTCGATCCTTGCTGGTCGCAGCTGCAGAGTGGCCGATCTAGGGCAGCTCCTTGCCCTGGGGCTGGCGAGGGGTGACTGCTCTGAGCCAGGCTCCCAGGGGGCAGCCACTGAAGCCTGTGGCTGGTGTCCCGTGTGGTCTGGCCCCTGTCTGGCTGTGTCGGGTCCTGGGCATGTTTTCCGCTTGGTCAGCCCCCTCTTGGTCCTCACTCACGAGCACCTGTCCTGTTCTCCGTCTCGGCCCCACCCTGATCAAGGCGCTCTGCAGAGCCAAGAGCCAAGTCATATCAAATTTACCTCCCGAACCTGTCCTTTTTTCATTATGATTCCTCTATGGGCAGTTTCAAGCATGTGCTGACTATTTGAAAAATAAGCCTCCAAACATACAGTATCAGTCGGTGTCCTAAGCAGAAAGAGACAATGCACTCAAAAGGCACGTAGCCAAGAGAACTGGATGAAGGGACCAACGAAGGTGTCATCAGGGTTAATGGCACCAGAGAGGGAAAGTGTGACACCCAGGGATTAGCAATAGTGGGAGGCGGTTACCGCCTCTGCCTAATTTAGGGACAGAGACATTTGAGAAATGAACACCTGGAAAAGGAGCTCACCCACAGGAGCTGCCATCAGGTGCAGGGGTCAGTGATCAACGGCCTGGGGACCTGCCACCTGTTTTTGTAGATGAAGTTTTATTGCAACACAGCCATGTTCATTCATTTACTTGTTACATGGCTGCCTTGTGCTCCAACTGCAGTTGAATAGTGGTGACAGAGACTGCATTGCCCGCAAAGCCTAAAATATTTATATCTGGCCCTTTGCAGAAAATGTTTGCCGACCCCTGCTGTTACAGGCTGAATTACATACCGTCCAACTCCACACAGTGACGTCCTAACCTCTGGTACCTCAGAATGTGATGTATTTGGAGATAGGTTTTTAAGGAGGTAATTAAGTTAAAACAAAGTCACTAGGGTGGGCCCTAATCCAACATGACCAGTGTCTTTACAAGAAGAGATTAGGGCGCAGACCTGCACAGGGAGGAGACGGTCATCTACAAGCCAAGGAGAGAGGCCTTAGGTGATACCAACCCTGCTGACACCTTGATATTTTGGATTTCCAGTCTCCAGAATTGTGAGAAAATAAATTTGTGTCGTTTAAGCCACCCAGTCTGTGGTACTTTGTGATGGCAGCGTTAGCAAGCTGGTTCAACTGCGAGAGTGTAAGGAAGCCACTGTTAGAATCACAGGGAGGCAGAGAAGGAAGGAGGGAATGCACATCCCACCGTTCTTTTCCCCACTCCTGATCTACTACTGGTGACCACTGTCAGCTAAACCCAACCAGAAACCAGCCAACAAAGTCATCTGGAGGATTCAATCGATAAAGGTGGGCTTCCCAGGGCACAGAGCAAGGCAGAGAAGGGCAGAGAATAGATCTGGGAGCAAAAAGTAGAATAACCAGCAAATGCACAAAACAGTAGGGAGAATGGTACCCATCACCCAACTTCAACAATTACCAATATTTTTCCATTCTTGTTCTGTCTCTCTTCCCCATTTTTTTTTCTGGAGTATTTTAAAGTAAATTCCAGAAATCATATAATTTCATCCAAAAATAGTTCATCTGTAATAGATAAGAACTTAAAAAAATGACAACAATGCCTTTATCATTCCAATAAAATTAACAAAACTTCCTTAATAGCATCTCATCCTAGTCTACTCTCAAATGTCGCCATTGCCTCAAAAATGTCTTTGAGCAGTTGGTTTGTTCTAATCAGGAGCCAAACAAAGTTAATACTTCACATTTACTTGTTGAAATAAAACCGAAGTCATTTGTCCCCTTGTAGACTTTCTCACATTCTGGACTTGGCTCTAAGCACCATTGTGTTGATGTTGAACTTGTTCTTCTGTCCCCTGAGTTTCCTGCAAACTGGTAGTTAGATTTAAAGGCTTGATCAGGTTCATGGGCGGTGCCTTCTATTGCACCACTTTAGAGAAACAGAAAATCTGCTTCTCCCACCTTTGTAATGTTGAGAACGATCAGTGAGTTCTGAGACATTAGCCTTGTCCTGCCATTATCAAGCTCTCTATTAACCTTTTATCTAATGATATTAGTGTTTATTGATGGTCACTGCCTAGCCCATTATCTCATTCAGGTTTGCAAAATGCTGACTTTCTATCATTCCTTCTGCATTTATTAGGTAGAAATCTTCTAAAAAGGAAGATCTCTCCCTCATCAACTGTTTAGTGATGCTGGAATACAATTTTTATAGAAAAGACAGAATGGATACATATTTCTTTTTCTTTATCATCTTTCAGAATACTAAGTTGGTGGACTAGCTACCAGTGATTTCTTTTTCTTAGTGTTATTAAGAACCCATAATTTTAAAAACTATATTTGATGTGTTTAAATCCCTTACAGACATTTCTTTTCATGCCAAATTATCCCATCTTTGCCCAGTCGGAGCCCCTTCAAATTGGCTCTAGTGTCCCTTTGACTCGACACCATTAGTATGTGATCATTTCTTTGCCTTCTGGCACAAGAAGATGGCCCAAGCCTCATTTTGTGTAGTTCTTTCTTGGTCCAGGTTCACTTTTTTTTTTTAGACAGAGTCTCAGTCTGTTGCCCTGGGTAAAGTGCCAGGGCATGAGCCTAGCTCACAGTAACCTCAAACTCCTGGGCTGAAGTGATCCTCCTGCCTCAGCCTCCTGAACAGCTGGGACTACAGACATGCGCCACCATGCCTGGTTAATTTTTTCTATTTTTGTAGAGACAGGGTCTCGCTCCTGTTCAGGCTGGTCTTGAACTCCTGAGCTCAAGGGACCCTCCTGCCCTGGCCTCCCAGAGTGCTAGGATTACAGGCATGAGCCACCGCGCCTGGCCCCAGGTTCACTTTTGCTGAGGCGGAAGCTTCTGTGCTGACAGTTTACGGGGAAGAGTGCAATCCCAAAGAAGCCAAGGAGGTTTAAAAACAAAAGGGGAAGTGAGGCAGAGGAGGAGGTGAAATACAGTAAACGAGGTGGCTTTAGGCTGCTGCAGCGTCACAATAAGCAGCCACTCGCTGGGATGCTCAGAGCCTCTTGAGACAGGAGGCATGGAACGACTATGTCTCAGGACAGCCTCCCCTCACAGCTGAAGGGGAAGCCAGAGCCCCACGTGGCCCATCCAGCCAGTGTCTAGTCACGGTGGTCTCGCTCGGCACTCACTGCTGTGCATGGGGATTCTATGTGTGCTGGTGGCAGCCATGGTGGGCACAGTTTACAACCAAGACAACAGAATAAGGATGGTTAGGGCTGCACTGACCAGGAAGCAAGGCAAACTGCCAAGGCCACTGGTGTGGAGGGCCAAGAGGACCTGGGGTAGTGTGTGAACTGGGTCTGGTCCATCCACCCCTTCCACCTTTCAGACTCTCAGACACGCTCACGTCCTCTTGCAATGTTCAGATCTCACACGGGACACATTGTTCACACTCCTTTCCTTAGAGGGGAGGTGAATCCAGCTCTTTCAGATGATGGCCAGTTGCAATTTCCTCGGGAGACCTGAAAAGGTTTAGCAAACAAAGCTACGGTCCCTACTGCTGCAGCTGGTCCAATGGTCAAAATGTGTATTCATTGTCTCACTCTTCCACCACACATTTGGTTCTGCAATTTCCAGTTTAGTGGAATCCTTATTATGTACCCTGGTGAAAACATCCCTGCCTGGGTACCAAGACCTCTAATCCAACAGAATCTATGGTGGCAGGAACAGGAAGCTAAAAGTTTACATGTCTGTACAGGGAGTGAGAGTGAGACCGTCAATCCTATTTTCACCATGGGGCTTTTGGACCATGCCCATTTAGCACCATAGATTGGTTCTGGTTCACTATAGGTGCCACACCCAGTGTGGTGACCTTGTAAGATGTCTCTGAGCTGGTCCTTTAGCTGAGACTTCCCCAGGCCAGTTGTCTGGGTGATATGGTACCTGGAAGACTATTGTATCTTGTGGTTTGGAGCCCAATGTGTCATACCTGGTGGGTAGTCAAATATGCTCGTCAGTCTGTGACAATGTAACATAGGGTATCACGTCAAAAGGTGAGGCATTTTGTCAACCTCAGGTGGTGGTGTTGGTAGAGGCACTGTAGGAAAACAAGTATGACACAATAGTCTCACAATATGAGACAATTTGCCAGAGAAAAAAATGGCAGAATGACCTGGTGAAGTTTCAGCTAAAAGGCCAGCTCAGGGATACCTTGTAGGGTTGGGACACTGGATGTGACACATGGACTACTGTCTTTTTCCTTCCAGGCCCCTGACCAACAGGCCAGGCCATTGGCTACCACCAAGGAGTCCCTGTGTCCACACAGTAAGCCAATGTACTGCTGGCAGCTCTGCCCACAGGGAGAATTTTCCTTCACTATTTTTTCCGGGGGCTACTTCTGCGTGGGGCTGTAATGTGGCACAGTTCATTTCTGGCTAGTGTCAACATTACATCAATGTTCCTAGAGCCAGGTCCAAGTCCTGCTGGGTGGCTCAGAGACGCCAGTTTCAAGTGGGGCTCAGAGGGAGAAGAAGGGCTCTCCAGCATGTCCAGGCAGCAGTACAAGCTTCCCTGCCACCTAGGATGGGTGACCCAGCAGATCCGATAATGCGAGAGGCATCCACGGTAGATAATGCTGCAGGGGTTCTAACGGACTTCAGTAGGAGAGATGTAGTGGAGACTCCTGAGGTTCTGCAGCAAAGACATGCTCTGAGTCTGGTGAGCTCTTGGATCCCGTCAGAGATTAAACGCTTGACCACGGACACCAAGAGGCTGCGCTGTAGCACAGATGTTCATTGTGATCAGACTATTACAGATCCGGTGAGTCTCATGGTTGGGTGGATATCGCAGTAATCCACTGTGTGATAAAAACGGTACAGTCAGGATTTGGCACAAGTAAGTGACATGAGCAGGTGGCCCTGGCCCTCACAGCACCTACCTCCTTTGCACCAATGCATTTCAGAAGAGAGGAACAACAGAGTAGCTCTCTTGTTTTCTTTGCCATGTAAAGGACTGCTTTTGACCTCCTGTTATTAGGGAGAAAGAAAAAATTAATTCACCGTATCAACAGCCACACAGCAAATGCCAGAAGGACCACAAGTGGCAAAGCAGCTGTGCTGCAGTTGGGGCTGCCACCTGGGTAAGGTTACAGCAAGCTACCACCAGCCTCCATGATGTGTCTGGTTTTTGTAAGGGCCGGAAAAGTGAACTGAATTGAATAAATATGTGATGGGAGCCACTGTCCTGCATCCTTTAAGTCCTCAAAAGTAGCAGTAATCTCTGTAATTCCTCTTCGAATGAATATGGCTTTGGACGTACTGTCTTGGCCAGGACAAAGGGTAGCTTCCACATGGTCCTTCCTATCAAAATGACTTTTACCCTATGAGCCAGGGAACCAAGGGAGGGATCCGTTACCTGTTAAGTACAATCATCCCGCCTCTGCATTCTAACCAGAGTTGTAACTGACGGCCAGAGAAATAAACCAGGGGTGGATTCATGGACTTTCCCCACAGTGTACAGTTACCCTCGCAAAAGGCAGCCGGTCTCTTCGGGGAAAGATAAATTATAAGTTCATACTGGTATTTCCAATTAAAATGTAAGATTACAGAGTCTTAACTCATTTAGGTTTTTACTTGTGTCTCTAGTCCTTTGTGCTGAAAACCTTGGTTCATAATTACATTAATAAAAGTACATACTCGCCGATCCTCCAATATACATAGGATAGTTTCACAATGACAATACCAATAATCTTCTCTCTGTGGGAGACTGTATTATTGCTCACTCATATTTGGTACCAATCTCTGCAGAGGCTTATACATCCCTGTCCTTTTGACCTCAGGCTGTGTGACTTTCTTTGGTCAATAAAATGAGAGTGAAGTAAGAGTGACCTTGGTCATTTACAGGAGGAGGGTTTAAGAGCCTGAGTCCCTTATCCCTCTGCCTCCGTGATTGGCACAATGCTCCAGACAGATGCTCTTCCCCCAACCTAGGTCATGGAGGGAAGACAACACACAATAAACACTTAATATGGGTGAAAAGAATCTTTCATTGCCGAAGGCACCATGATTTGGGTTTATTTGCTACTACAACATAACATCATCTAGTCTATCCTGATTTATAGACCCTTGAGTGCAGTTTAAGATTTTTTCATGATTCTTTTTAGTCCTCAGGATATATATTCCATCAAGGATATATTACCAAAATATTATTGTACAGAATTGTTTGTAATAACTCTTCTTTGTGCGGCTAAATCACTTATGTGATATACAATTATTATCATTTGTTTCCATTTTTCCAACCTTTATAAATTTCCTTTGTATCTTTCTTTAATTTTATTTTGATTTGAAGCATTTACATGGTTCCAAAGTCAAAATATACAACCCATTACATTGCAGTTCACTCCAGGGTCCATCCTGCCTCTCTACCCTCTTCCTTTCCCTCCATATAGGCCTCCATTTTTATTATTTTTTGGTTTATCCTCCCATTATTATCTTTTGGTAATATAAGCAAATATATTTATTTATTCATATATCCCCCTTTCTAAAACAAAAGACAGCATACTAGAAACACTTTTCTATACCTTGCCTTTCTTAGTTAATGATAAATCCTGGAAATTATTTTATATAAGTATATATGTAGAGAGATCTTTCTTACTCATTTTTATAGCTGTATAATACTCCATTGTGTGGCTGCACCATAGTTTATCCAACCAGTCCCCTGTTGATGGATATTTGGATTGTTTCTGTCCTTTTACTGTTACAATTATTAGCAATGGATATCCTTGCACATAACATCACTTTGTACTTCCGCCAGTTTAATTTTGAGATAGATTCCTAGAAGTGGGATTGTTGTGTCCAAGGTTAGATGAATTTGCAATTTTGCTAGATGGTCCAAATTCCCTTCCATAATGGTTGTATCCTTTTGCATTTCCACGAGCCACTTAGGACAGAATCTGTTTTCTAATAGTCTCATCAACAGGGTATGTTGTCAGACTTTGGATTTTTGCCAATCTGATAGGTGAGAAATGATATCTCAGTACAGTTTTAATTTGCACTTTTCATATTCTGAGGAAGTTAAGCTTCTTACCATACATTCAATGGCAATTTTCATCCCCCCACCAAACTGCTCATATATTCTACCCATTTTTCTGTAGGGTTGTTGTGGATTTTCTTCTCAGTTTTAGAAGCTCTTTATCCATTAGGAATATTAATCCTAGAAGCTATATTTGAGAGAATGCAAAATGGCATGATCCCTGTGCAGGGCATTTGGGGACATCTAGCAAATTACTAATGCATCTTCCCTTTGACCCAGCAACCCCACAGAGACACTGGACTTGACATTGCCCAGCTACTGAACCAGCAGCTGCCTACCTCTGTGCTTCTTGTTATGCAAGAAAAATGAACCCTCAGACTGAGGGTAGTTAGGTTTTTTGTTTGTTTTTGTTAATCGAAGATACTTTCCTACATTAATATGTACATCAGTTTTTATACATATCAAACTATTGTAAATATTTTGTAAATGCTTCTCTCTGCCACCAAGCAGGTCAAGAACATCCATCCATTCTCTTCAATCTCTACCGGTCACCTCTCTCCTCCTCATTTATCTCATATTTTCTACCATTTTTTCCCACCATGATGTTATTCTTACCCAGTGATTCCACTATTAAAAAGTAGGTCTCACACACTATCTAACGGGGTACCCCAGTGCACAAAAAAAGAGTTCCTGGAGAAGAAGAAAAGGAGGATGAGTGATTTCATTTTTTTTTCCTTCTTCTTTGGAATGAGCCCACTGAGAACAGAAGGTGGACACCTTGGTGCTGGGGACAGCATGGCTGCGGTGTCCAAGGCGACTGTGGAATTGCTTGGGATGTGCACAGAGGCAGGGCCCCGTCTGGACTCCTCCTGTGCCGGCTCAGGGCCTCTTTGGCTGTGTGTCCTCTTTGGCTACCCTCCCATGACCACATAAATTGTATATCTTCTCTCCCTGACCTAGGTGGAGTCCACATATTTCAAGAGAGTCTTACGCCTGGGCTCAGCTTATGGCTGTGCTTATCATTTCATGTGGAAGATTCTAAATTCAGCACTAAAGTCTATAGACTACCCTATAGAAATAAAACCACTAGCACCTGAGAATTTACATTCTTGAATATAAACATTGCAACGTCGTTTGTAGTGGCAAAAAAAAAGAAGTAACATAAATGCTTATCAATAGGTCCAATAAATGGTGGTACAATTCATACAGTGGGGCATTTTTTATTGCTCCTTAAAAATGAGTTAGAGCTGGATCTATTGCCCTGGAGAGATGGCAAGATATACTATACTTCAAAAGCTACCACGGTGAAATACGTACTATGTTCCTCTTGTTTTTTTCTCTCTCTCTCTCTCTATTTTTTAAGAGACGAGGTCTCCCTGTGCTGCCCAGGCTGGAATGCAGTAGCTGTTCACAGGCATCATCATAGCTCACTGCAGCCTTGAACTCCTGGGCTCAAGTGATCCTCCTGCCTCAGCCTCCCAAGCAGCTGAGACTACAGGTATCTGGCTTTCTCTGCATTTCTTAGAAGACAAAAAGAAAAACCTTCCTTATTTGTGCCTACAGATTTGTTTATATTTTTGAATATTTTTGGAATATGTTGGGCCTCAGTTTCTTCCTGTGTAAATTAAGGATAAGAATAGTACCTCCCTCACAAGGTTGTAATGAGGATTAAATGAGCCACAGTAGGTAATATGGTAAAGCAAGGCCTGCCTTGTAATAAACATTAAGTAAATGTTTACTGTTATTATTGCTTTAAGTGAACATAGATAAATATGTAGAGAGGTGTTCTCAGGCTGTTAATACTGGTTACAGTGTGGTGGGAGAGAAAGAAGAGAGGAAGATAAACTGTGATTTTTGCAAAATGGAAATATTTATGGTAAGAATTAAAGTGAAATTGTGGAAATTAACAGTCTAAGTTATATCTATGATATTATAATGAATATGGGAAAACTATGTATATGTGTAGAAAAATTAAAATATTGATTTAATTAGGTGATTAGAGTGTGGGCCATTTGTATCTTAAATTCTGTGACTATTTCAATGTTGTTTTTCCTATCAACTATTTTAAAAGAGGGCCTACTGTAGCTCCTGGCACACGGATGCTCAACAAATGGCAGCTATTTCTATAATAGTTTTATTTTGAGAATGGCTCCCCAGCAGCTTCCTGTCTTTGGGCTCTTTCCAAACACTGCAGCCCTGCACGGCAGACCTTAATGAGTTCCTCCCCACTTCACTGCATTGCTGTTTGCTTTTTCTGTTTGCAGAGTTGTGTTGGTTCTATGACATTAAGTAGCCATGATGACCTTGACATGGGGACGTTATTCTGAATTATCCAGGTGGGTCCAAAGTCACCACAAGGGTCCCTATAAGAGGGAATCCGGAGGGTCAAAGGTAGGCAAACATGATGCATTGATGGAAGCAGAGATTGGAGGGATATACCATAAGCCAAGGAATGTGGGCAGCCTCTAGACGCTGGACAAGGAAAGGATGGTCTCCCCTGGAGTCTCCAAAAGGAACCCTAACAATATCTTGAGCCCCCGCATAAGACTCATTTCAGACTTCTGACCTCCAAAACTCTAGGAGGATAAATTTGTGTTGTTTTAAATCACTAAGCTTATGGTAATTTGTTTTAGCAGCAATATGAAGCTAATATAGGAACCTTGGCTAAAACAACCCATAATACCCTGGTTTCCTGCATCATCCTATTTTGCATGACTAGAGCTGAATATCACATTGTTCTTTCTCTTTGAATTCCTCCTGTAAACAAATCCTAATCTCTTTTTAGGCAGTTGGGTGCCTTGGGCAGACTACGGCAAAGATTTATGCTCAGAAAGACAGCTGTTTACATATATGCAAACAACAAAAACAAGGGCACTGGAAGGAAATACACCAAAATATTAATGATGGTGAAAATATTAACTCATTTCCTGTCTTGAAGTTTTGTGGATTTTTCCAAGGATCTCTAACAAACAGGCATTTCTTGTATAATTTAAAACATAATTTTAAGTGATTAGGTATGAGATCATCTAAGTACTTATGCCATTCTCTGCTACCCTAGTAGTTAGCATAAGGGCTAGACCACCGTGAGCTGGAGGGGTCAGGGAAGGTTTCATGAAGAGGGCAGGAATCTGAGCGCAGCCTGGCAGGGTATTTGAGAGGTACAGCAGTGCGCAGAAGTCATGCCTGGCAGGGGCACGAACGTGAGCCGAGAACAAGAGCATATTTTCCTAGGTTAATAAATAAACCCATTTGACTTAAGGGGAACATCTGAAGAGAATATAATAACAGTACAAAGAAAAAATAATAATTTATCCATTTGTGCCAGACACTGTAGTAAATGTTTTGCTGCATTATCTCACTTATCTCATTATCTCCCAACAGTCTCATGAGAAAGGTTCTGGAATTATCCTAAATGTATAGACGAAGTAATGGAAAAACATAGATGCCATGTAATTTGCCAGCAAGTGGTAGAGTCCAGACTTGAGCCCTGAAATCACTACAGAGCTTATGTTTGAGAGGTGAATTGGAGAAGTTTAGGCGGGATAAGAAACTCTTAAGGCCTTGAAACATCAGGTATGTTCATTTTCTATTGCTGCATAACAAATTACCACAAATGTAGGAGTTTAATAGGACACTCACAATATCATAGACTGTAGGTCAGAAGTCCAGGCAGCTCATCTGGGTTTCCTTTTAGGGTCTCGCAGGCTAAAATCAAGGATGTTGACCAGACTGGGCTCTTATCTAGAGGCTCTGGGGGGAAATCAGCTTCCAAGCTCATTCAAGTTGTTGGCCAAATTCAGTTTCTTGTGGTTGTAGGACTGAGATTCCCATTTCCTTCCTGGCTGTTGCTGAATCCTTCTTTTTTGTTTGTTTTTCTTTTTTCTTTTTAAATTTTATTTAACTAATTAATTTTTATTAATTTTTTAATTTCAGAATATTACCAGGGTACAAATGTTTGGGTTACATATATTGCCTTTGCCCTGCCCAAGTCAGAGCTACAAGTGTGCCCATCCCCCAAACAGTACACACCGCACCCATGAGGTGTGAATTTACCCATTGCCTCCTTCACCCTCCCACCTGCCCGACACCCAATGACTGTTACTACCATATGTGCACATAAGTGTTGATCAGTTAATACCAATTTGATGGTGAGTACATGTGGTGCTTGTTTTTCCATTCTTGTGATACTTCACTTAGTAGAATGGGCTCCAGCTCCAT
>CAUYSK010012468.1:0-15970 GCA_963575035.1 Avahi laniger
AGGCGTGAGCCACCGTGCCCGGCCATCCCATACTCTTAATATCCATTCCTACACATGTTCTCCAGATTTCTGTCTGTGTAAATTAGAAAACTCAAATAGCTCTTTTGGAGTGTAGCACATTCCTGAGGACTCAAAGAAGTAAAATTTACACATATATAAGAAGCATAAACCTACAATGATGATGATGGTGACAATAAAATATTTATTACTTGTGTAAGTAGCTAATAACTAATTAAGCATTTTACTATTTGCTACCATGTTCTAAGTGCTTTATATGTAACTTAATCAATATAGTAATTCAACAGGGTAGTTTTTATTTTTATCCCATTCAGTAGATGAAGTACAAACAGCCTAAGTAACTTGCCCAAGGTCGCACAGCTAGTACCTGGCAGAGCCAGGATGTGAGCCCATGCAGTCTGGCTCTAGAGCCTGAACACTGAATCACCATATCTCACCCTGCCTACTCCTCCGGCTCATCCCTCATTGCTCCTCTCCTTGCTCCTATAATCTTAGCCACTCACAGCTAACAACTCACTGTTCTCCAACACAACATGGCCTCCCATAGCTCCCTGCTTTTGCAAATATGTCGTCTTTGGGGAATATGTCACCTCACTCCTCCAAAATCAGTCAGATGCACTATTACCATTTTTTCAAGTCTCACTGCAAACATTTTCTTTCGTGGAACCTTACTTGATAATACTATCCTCCCCAACTCCTCTGAGAAGAATCAGAAGCTCGTTGGCTATCCATAGTTCTTTATGTCTGGCTGTAGGAGGGCTCTTATTCCACTTGCATTGCAGTAATTTTTTTCTTTTACATGTAACCTTTGCATTAAACCATGAGCCACATGAGGGCAAGGACCAGGTTTCATTTGTCTTTGTATTTGCAATGCTTTGGGGATATAGCAGACATTGAATAAATGTTTATTTAATTAATGGATGGAGAAGGAAAAAAGTCAATAAAGATCAGGAAAAAATTCTACTATTTCAATAAATCATTGATACCAAATGGATAAAGTGTATTTTAATGATAATATCCATTATTGGTGAGACTACAGGAAAATAAGCACTTTAGAATACAATTTCTCATCCTATACCTAATTTCCTGAACATCATTTCAACTTTTTCCATTTCTTATTCTTGGATAACACTATAGATTAAATCTATTCCTCAGGAGCTCATTTTTCTTTATTTTTATTGTTGGAATTTCAGGATTGATTGGCATACAATATTTTAAATTACTTTTGGTTTACTTATGACATTTTTTTAACCACAGACTTCTTACTGATAATTTGGTGAAGTACCAAGCAGAATAGTGTGAAGGTAAAGGTAACGTTATCATATTGCAGAGCAGAAAACTGTCAACTATCAGACACTCTGACCTTAAAAGTCCTTCACCTTTTTTCCCAAAAGAAATATCTCCCTAGCCAACTTTCCTCATTAGGTTACCCTTTCCCTCCCTCTTTCACCCATGAATTTGGCATTCCCTCTCTTCTTTTTCTTATCTCCAGACCTTCTCACCCCCTCTTTCTGAAAGGGTTATACTCAGAAGTTCAAAATTTCTCCTACCTTACTAAGCGAAACAATTCACTGCTCTTTTTACCTTGGAGTCTAGCCCAGCCTGGCTATATCCTGGGGGCTTCTTAAAATAACCAAAATGCTCCATCAAGTGGATTAAATTTTTTAAAATGCCACATGATCTGACCATATTAAAGAGATTTAAAATACTTACGTAACAGGATCTGTTCTTTCTGGAGGTGGTGTAGTATTCATAAACATGGATGGCTCAGTAGTTTTCTGAAAAGGTTTTAACTGAAAAAAATGTAAATATATTTTAACACTGTTTAGTTACAATTACATTTCAATCTAATACTCTTAATACCCCAGGTCTATGGAATAGGTCTTAAGTGACACATGCAAGGAAAAAAGGAATGAAGAGAGGAAAGAAAAAACTAACATTTATTAGTACTAAATATTTGCCAAGCATTTTTAACTTTAATTATATTCAATCATCTCAATAAATCTACACAGTAGATAACTGTGCCTATTTTACAGATGATATTGAAAATCAGTAATTTGTTCAAGGTTACACAATAGGAGAAAGTCAGAATTTGAATGTAGCTTTATTTGCCCCCAATGCAGCACTATTTTTTGTAGTCTCATGACAGGTAAGTAGGGGACTATATCAGCCAAAGGTTCATAGATATAAAATCAAGTTTTGGTTTGAACTTTTATTATATATACAATTCTTCTCCATACAATACCTTTGTTTCTTGTTTTTAGTAGATTCCACCTACATAAAATGATATTTGACCAGCTTTATCTGAAAAGGATGTATCTCCTTAAAAATGGCTATGTTACATGTTACACTTAGGTTCAGACACAAAACCTACCTCTGAAGTTGGTGCTCATAAGCCATGACCATCACAAAAAAGAGTGAACAATTAGGTCCCTATAAGGCCTAATTCATGATAAGAAATAAAGAAAACAAGCAGAAGAAAAAGAAAAAAAATCAAAGCAGAGACTGGACGTGATGGTTCATGCCTGTAATCCTAACACTCTGGGAGATCAAGGAGGATCACTTGAGGTCAACAGTTTCAGATCAGCCTGAGCAAGAGCAAGATTCCAACTCACTAAAAATAGAAAAAATTAAGTGGGTGTGGTGGTGAGCGCCTGTAGACCTAGCTGCTCAGGATGCTGAGGCAGAAGGATCGCTTGAGCCCAGTAGTTTGAGGTTGCAGTGAGCTATGATGATGCCCCTGCACTCTAGCTTGGGCGACAGAGTAAGACCCTGTCTCCAAAAAAAAAAAAAAATCAAAGCAGAGAAGGAAAAAAATAAAAGCCTGTTCCCTGTGTCTTTCATCTGTATATTACTTCTGATTCAAAATGTATTAAAAATCATTACAATATATTACAGACAAAATTTAAAAACATACTACAGGATTTCTCAGTTAACACAGCAATAGGCTCATTTATTAAGATTGATGTCTTCACTCTCAATTCCTAATTAAAAAACACCCAAGACTGTAAAAAAACAAGTAGCGAAAACTGGAAATGAAAGATTACATGCAAAGTATAAAGGTCATTTTCCCTATATAAGAGCAGTATTAATGGGACTGGATTTTTTAATGCTCTCACACTGTTATAATATCCAGGGATATCAACAGTTTTTTCAAACATTTGGTGAGAATATATATTGGTGCAACTTTTCTAGAATAATTCCTTGGAAAGGTCATTGTTTTGGGCAATATTTCCCCTTCTATGAATCTAGCTTAAGGACATAATGAAAGAAAAGGACACAGGTTAGTACACAAAAATGTTCATGGCAACATAGATATATGGTAGTGGATTAAAACGGGCAAGTCAAAGCCAGGGAGATATCTTCTTTGGGGATTACTCTCTTGAATCAAGGCGAGTTTAAATAACACCAGATACTGAAATAAACATGGAGGAAAGGAGCATATTCGGTCAGAGTATAAAATATTATCTGAATAACATCAATGATTCCATTTTTAATAAATATTTTCAGACACAAAAATCCACACTAACTTCTAAAATACTCAAAATAATTTTGTTTTTATTACATCAACATGTATATATACATACGAATAAAAGCAAGTTTTATAATAAAGACATTTTGAATAAAAGATTATTGTTTTAAAATGTATAAATAAATAATGGTAAAGTCTCATTTTCTTTAGGCTGAAGAAAAGCCTGCATGCCTCAAGGTCAGAAGGTAAAGTAGAATTCTTTTAAAAATATTTATTTTAAAAAATTTATCAAACTGGATAAAACAGAGGCTCAGAAGAGGATGATTTGACTGAAAAGCTATAGTAGAATAATTTTAGAATAGAAGGGAACGAACCTGATGTGAAAATCCATAACCAAAGTTTCCATAGGAGAACATACATTCCACCTCCAACCTGCAAATAAACTAAACATGTGGCAAATTTATTTTTCTATTTGATCAGAATGACATTTTAATGGAGAAATGACAGCAAGTGATATTTTTACTTTATAAATCTGTAAGTCAGAAATGCCAAAGTATGAATCTCCTGATTTTAAATAAAAGCATTTACACAAGGAACTCCTACAGAGGAATCTATTGAGTTCCTAAAATGTTAAAACCTTCTGTGTTAAAGTTAAGTAATATTATATGATTAAAATATGGAAAATATCAACTTATAATTATTAATAGGATTACAGAGATAGACATATATACGTATATATTCATATACATGTATATATTTTTTAAATTATTTACTCACACTCCTCTCACCTCCACTCCCATTTTTCAGATAAAATTTTGTCTTAGACAAGTAATTTCACTCTCTGAACCACAGATCGCTTATACATGAAATAAGACGGCATGAGAGATAATAACCTCAAATGTCTATCATTCTGTTTTTTTATTTATTGATCCTGTTTTGGCCATTGTCAACAGAATTCCCTCTGAATAGAAAGAAGGTCAGTTAATTAAACTAATAATTTTAAGTACTTGAAAATAACTTAGAATAAGAACTGGAAACAATTCTTTAGAAACTCCCCAACAAGAAAAATACTTCTTCAGTTTAGCAAAGTGAGGCTCCTGAGGCCATTAATCCAGAGGCATTTTTCTCTTTCACCAAAGAATTCTAATTTGCTTTATCACCATTTAGAAGTAATACAGTAGCTTTAAAAAAGGGGGGGTGGTGAAGATTTTTGTGAGCAAATATTGTACTTTCTATTTAGTACATTTCTAATTCAAACAGTGACTGGTAGGACAACAAAAAGAATAAAAAGATGTAGGCTACAAACAATATTAAAGTTACATGAACTGTTAAGAAAATATTACACGTGCACAAAACTTAGGAAGTTTCAGTAAAGTTCTTACTATGTTTTTATTCAACACCTGAAATTCTTCAGTAAAGCACCCTTGCTAGAAAAAAGTAATAATAAAATTCTTAAATATAGAATCACTCATGTATTTACCTATATATCATCTAAACCATATTATAGTAAAAAGATCAGGTAATGATTTTTCAAATGCACACATGAAATTAATAACTAAAATATAAACACATAAGGAATGTTTGGAAGAAGAAAATTAAAATTCCAGGTACAAGTAACAGAAATAAATGTTAATATTTACATTTATGTTTTAAACAAAAATGTTCCTGCTACTTACAGTTCCCCTTTTTAAAAGTCTTAGAAAAAGTGCTAAACCCACATCTTTTTCAAGGGTTACTTAAACATAAATCTGCATGATAAGCTGATTCCTACCTGACAGTACCTCTCTCATCTCTCAGGGACTGCTGAGATCGTTTAAACTAGGTAAACCTTTGATATCCTTGGTCACCATCCATGGTCATCTCTACTGTCTTATGAGTCATTCCACCAATCCAACATTCCACGGTTCCCTTTCTTCTCAGCATTTTCCACTACTCCCAATGCCGTGGTTAACAAACAACCTTACATTCCTTCTACTCTCTGCTTTCCCTGAGACCTGGCTCACCACTGGGGATATGCTGCTTCCCTTACAGATCCCTCAAGTGAAGGTGCTCCTTCTCCAAAAGCCTAAATACCTCAAGGTCAGGAAGTGGAGTAGCATCCTCCACTCTACCCTCTATTCCTTACAGATCATACTATTTCATGCAGGTATAAAACGTTTTCCTGTTTCAAGCCTTATGCTATCTGGTGATTCTACTGTCTTTCACACATTCAGGTTACTAATCCTCATTTAGTGAAAACTTTGGCACCTGGTTCACACATCCATTGCATTCCCCAGGACCTATTTAACTGCTCTCTTCTCAGTTCTTGGTGAGACATTATGAGAGAAATAACTTAGGCAGTAGTACAATGGCAGTCATCACACAGAATTAGAACATATCATATATGTTCTTCACATAAAATCATAAGATTTCTCAGAAAATCCACAAATACCTGAAATTAATTTCCTTAATGATCCTGTAAACCTGCTGTTTATAGCTTCTTACTCTTGATAACTTCTCTGTTCTCAAAGAGGGAGTGGGGAAATACCTCGTTGTTTCAAAATTGCCTTCCTTTTCCTTCTCTTTTATAAACTGTCTTTGCTTTTGATCAAAGAAATCAACCTATTGATCAATATTCCTCACATATAAGTAAACTTCCAACCATACTTTTAACTATTATGAATGTCTTTGAGTTCTTTCTGGAGGTCCCACTAAGATCTGCCCCACTGAGTCTCTTCATTGGAGCCAATTAAAATGCTCAGCTTGAATATGCATCTCATCCAAATCCACTGAGTTCTAGGCCTTCACTCAGTTCCTCTGGAGAGTTTCAATGTGCAGCAGTGAGCTATTTGGCTCCTATGCCCCAAATTTGGCTCTGCTGTGCCTCAGGCAAGTTGCATGGCTAAGCTTTGAGTGGAGATGGGGAGAAGGGGCAGTAGACTATTCCAAGGGTATGGACACAGGGAAGCGTGATTCTTTGGGAACATTACTCTAATAATGTCTCACACCTTTGAATTCCCACTTGCCTTTCTCAAACAATTACAATGGCTACCAATCTTTCTAACTGTAGAATTTATCACCTTATCCTAGGTTCCTCTGGTAAGGATCATACAGCCAAACGGATAAACACAAATGGTACTATACTTCAGCCCAAAATTAATAATCACATTCCCTTTTATAATCAATACAGGAATACTATGAACTCCAATATACATGTATGTCTTAACTAGACCCTAGGCCTTAACAATTAGCTGGTTTCTGATTTCTCCCAAAGCTTCAAAAGAAACCAAGATGTATCAGGGACAGGAAGGAATAAGGAATTAATGATAGAAGCAACAGATCAATTATATTTTTATAAAGCTATGCCAAACCTATTATGTGATTTGTTTAATCCAAAGAGTGCTAACTGATCAACACTATGGTGTTCACATGGTAGTAACATTCACTGAGTTTCGGTCAGGTCGGAGGGGTGAGTAAACTCACAACTAATGGATGCGGTATACACTGCATGGGGGAAGGGCACGCCTCTAGACCTGGCTTAGGCGAGGCAAAGGCATTACTTGTAAGCAAAATGTTTGTACCCCCATAATATTATGAAATTAAAAAAAAAAGAAAGAGGAAAGGAATAAGATGACAACAAATTGAACATTCTTCTAATTAAATTAAAGAACCTATCATAATCAAAAAAATGTGGTGGGTATATGCAACGGAATACATAAAAGAAAATTCTGTCACTTGTGATGTAGGACATTTGCTAAGTGAAATAAGCCAGGCATAGAAAGAAAAGCACTGTATGATCTCACTTATACGTGGAATCTAAAAAAAATCAATCTCATAGAAACAGATAGTAGAAAGGTGGCTACCAGAGGCTAGGAAGTAGGGGTAGAGGAGGGGAAAGGGAAGATGTTGATCAAAGGGTACAAAGTCTCCATTAGACTGGAAGAATAAGTTCCAGTGATCTATTGCACTGCCTAGTGACCACAGCTAATAATAATGTATAATTCAAAATTGCTAAAAAAAAATAGATTTTCAACATTTTCATTACAAAAAAATAAGTTGTGAGGTGACAGATATATTAATTAGCTTCATTAAATCTTTTTACAATGTATACAGAAATCAAAATATCGCATTGTACTTTATAAATATACACAATTATTATTTGTCAATTAAATATAAATAAATGGTCAGCTAAAAAAATAATTTATAGGGAAACAGAGGAATAAACCCACATGGAATAGTACATAGCAGCAAAAATATGAGCACTAGCTAATAAAATTAAGTATATTAATATTAGAAAAATACTATGTTTAGAAATGTAAAATGATAACATTTTTGTAACTGTACATAAGTAGTACAGCTATGAGAAAAGTAAGGAATAATAAATACAAAGTTTAGGATAATCACTATCTTTTCTTGGGGAGAGGGGAGGAGGCAGTAGATGGAATTAGGCAGCAACATAAAGACTTCAACTTTTTTGCGTTAACACTGTACCACTTCAGAGAAAATGCAAAAACCTTGAAATCATATAGGTCCTTTAAACCTCATCTCCTCCCCAAGCCTTAGGCTATGGGTGTTATATGCATTACATATCTAAACATTATAAACCTCACATATAAGGTTATAATTTCTGCTTTAAGTAGTCATATAAATTTTAAAGAGATTAATAAGAAAAAAATAGCCTTTCCTCTGGCATCTCCATTTTGCTAAGTCCGTCAAGTGAATTTTAATTTCAGATAATCGTATTTCCAATTCTAGAATATGAATTTGAGTCTTTCATATTTTCTATTTTTCTGTTTATGTTCACAAGAAAAATTGGAAAGAAATTCTGAAAAATGAAATGTTATATTAGAATCGTGGAATAATGGGTGATTTTTTTATTTTAAAAATTTACACTGTATTTTAAAATTAAGTTAGCATATTTTTAAAAAATTGATCCTTTAAAAATAAATACTGAAAAGTTAGCACATATAATTCTAGTCTAAGTTTCTAAGCTTTTTAACAAAAAAGTGACTAATAAATAATGTCACTTTTTTGATGTCTAAAAAAAGGAATTTTAGTGATTTCCAAAGATCCTCTCCCAAAATGTTTTTGAGAATCCCTGGTTGCTTACCCTTATTCATTAGTCAATATATTCACCTCCTTCTTCACCCGATGCCTCTTGCTATGTATTGGAAAGCTATCTGACTTTCCCCAAGCTCTTATTATGAAAATTTTCAAACACACAGACGAATTAAAAGACTCCCGCAATACATACCAATATTCCCTCTACAGAGATTAAACAAGTTCAAATATTTGCATAACAATTGTTAAAACTGTTTAACAGTTTGCCATATTTGTTTAGTCTGTGTGAATACATATATGTTTGCTGAACTATTTATAAGTTGCAATCATCATTACTCCTCTCTCCTAAATGTTAAAACCTTACATTGAATATCGTAAAAATAAGGGTATTCTTGTACGTAACCACGGTATCAGTATCACATATAAGAAAATTAACAATTCTAGGATTTTATCTAATATTCAGAATATATTTAAATTTTCCCAATTATCCCAAGAATGTCTTTTATAACTATCTTTTTCAAATCTGGATTCAAAGTTGTCTTTAAGTTGTCTTTAAATCTATGACAATTTCCCTCATTTTTTTTTAATGACCTTAAGTGGTTTTTTTCTGTTTCGTTTTCAAAAATGTTATTACTTTGTTCAAAATTCTAAAATCTCATTCATAAATATCAGAATTTTAAATTTAAAACTTGAAATTTCATGTCTGTTTTAAAATTTTACTTACATACCATTAAATATTTTATTTATTTATTTATTTATTTATTTATTTTTACTTGCGTTTTCTCTTTTTTTTTTCTTAGCCTGGCTACAGGATTATTTAATTTATTTTATTTTTTTTAATTTTTTTATTTCAGAGTATTATGGGGGTACAAATGTTTTGGTTATATGAATTGCTTTTGCAAAGTTAGAGTCAAAGTTGTAAGTGTGTCCATCACCCATATAGTGTGCATGGTATGTGTTAGGTGTGAATTTACTTATCCCCTCCTCTTACCTCCCACTTGCTTGACGTCCACTGAATTTTATTACCATATGTCCACATGAATGTTGATCTATAAGTTTCAATTTAGTAGTGAGTACATGTGGTTTTTGTTCTTCCATTCTTGTGACACTTCGAAGGATAGTCTGCAGTTCCACCCAGGTTGTTACAAAAGGTATTATTAGTTCACCATTTTTTTATGGCTGAGTAATACACCATGGTATACATATAACACATTTTATTGATCCACTCATGTATTGATAGGCACTTGGGTTGTTTCCACATCTTAGCGATTGTGAATTGTGCTGCTATAAACATTCAAGTGCAAGTGTCTTTTTGATAAAATATCTTTTTTTATTTTGGGTACTTTAAGTTTTTAAAATATCTAAACTGGTATGTCCTGTTTCTGTATTTATCTTATCATATCCTCAAAATATTGTTTAACTTTTTCCCTACCTCCCTAAATTTCTCTAAACTTGAAGTTAGTTCTAGATATAGCTTGGTTCCATTTGTGTTAAACATTTTTGATCACAATAAGTCATAAGTAATGCTGCATACATCATACTGTATAACTACAGAAAGTACATGATGTTAAATTATCTATAATGTTAGCTATGCAAAATTCATGCTCTTGGTTAAAGTGGTGACTACCACATCTGTATTGCAGAGAAAGAGTTTCTCCCTTGCAATAATCTATGCACTGTTACTGTGGCACCACGCAACTATCTTGCTCCTCAATAACCTTTTACCTAATGGTTTTAGTGCCATTGCTAAGTCTTACTTGAATTAATCATTATTCGTTATAAAGAGCTGCAAAAACAATAAATTTGTACTTCTGTCATTCCTTCTACATTCATTAGCTGGTATTCTTTTGTTTAAAAAAATTTCCTGTTTCTTCTCATGCTACCTCTTTTTTTTTTCTGAAGATACCAAGGACTCATGAATTTTTCTTTATTCTGAATGTTGTAATAATCTTTTTCATGTTCAAATTATCCTGAAATTGGCCAGTAGGAGTCCATGCAATGTGGCTCTTGTGTCTTTTGATATAACCCCATTTGTTTTTGAGGAAATTCTTGCTGTACGTCATAACAAACATTTCTGAAAATCCTTCATATTTGTTTATACTTGCTCACTAATCAATTAGTTCTCTACTCTGAGTTCAGGGCAACCACAAAATCATCTGCTAGAAAGTAAGGAGGATTCATAGAAAGAAGAAAGCAAGAGAGAAGCAACCACATAATCTGTGTATAAATGCTCCCCAAATCTTTGGCTGACCCCTAAAAGGAACATGCATAGAGTAAACTGTAAGTAGCCCAACTAAGGATAAATGAACTAAACTGAAATTTGTGCTGCCAACTAAGAGACTTTGCAGTTTGAGTCACATCTTAAAACATTTCAGAAACACAATAAAACATGTTTAACTTGATTTAGCCATTCCACATTGTATACATAATTCAAAACATCATGCTGTACCTGATAAATATATACAATTTTCATTTTCAAATTAAAATCAATAATATATAAATAAAATTAAGTAACAAAAGATCCTGCATTTAGTCTTTTAGGTTGTATCATTAACTTTCTAGAAAATAAATTTTAAAAACATTATGCTGCTATAAACCAACTTTTTTTTTGTGAAAGCCAGAGAGAGATTTTGTTTCCTAAGCACATGAGTTTAAAGGCCAATAATAGACAAAAAAAGCCCATCAGGTACAATAAATCAGAACAAAAAGCTGGAAAACCCACTAGACAACATGGTACACCAAGGTGAAAAAAATTATTTTGATACATACCTGAATTACTTCATAAAGATGTATCTGAACACTCCCTAACAAGAGAGGACAATTTTTTATATTGTCATAGTGCATTAGTTCCAGGTAAATATTATTCCGCTCATCGTCATGACGTCTGGGAACCTCAATATCAAAATATATATATGAAAAAGACATTAAATTTTCAGTCTATATTTCAAATTTAATTTCTGAATAAATACATTATAAACTATATTACTTGTGTACCTAATGATTCATTTTTATATGTCATTAGCTTTATAACTTTTCAGCTTCAACAAAAATCAAGATCTTGTTTATGTCTAACATCAATTATAGTCTTTTCGAAACATCAATTGCCTACATTCTTTTTTTATTTAATAACTCTACACAAAAGTTCACCCTCAACACTCTACTGAAACTACATAACCAAAAGTAATCCAATACCCAATATAAAATCCAAATAATCCGGGTAATCAAATGCAGGTTACCTAAATATCCAATATTAAAGGATATCTAATATCCTCTTCAGTCTCTGTTCTTTTAACATTTTGGTGAAATGTATACCATTGTCTAAACTTGACACTCTCAACCCTGAGCTCTGTAGCATAATACCATTATTATGTAACCTTTAACATTTATGCATTCTTTTGCTAATTAGAAAAAAATCCCATGCTTTCCCACTCCTAAGATTCTAGCTGTCCTTTTATGGTGTCTCTTCCCATGGTTGAGATCAGAGTCTGTCTGAGACTTCTTAAAGGTATATTTGTAACTGTTTTCCCCTGAGAAATGACAAAAAGGTAATGCAAGCCCTTTGTCCTAGTATAATGGTTAAGGGGACAGGCTCAGTTTTTCAGTAAGTTGGCATCTAGGTTATTAGAACCAGTCTGTCCACTAGAAAACTACAAATGCTGAATAAAATATTAAAAATATCTTCTTAAAAGTATAAGAGGGTTGATAAAACAGTAACAAGTAATCATATAAATATCCAAATATTGGCAGACTCTCAGAGAGAGAAAGTAGACCCTGAAGTTGCATTTGCCCTGAGGACACTTCCCAATCAAGTGAGCTGAAACTGTAGTTTTTTGAGATTTTGAAAGGCACTGAAAACATAGGACATTTAACAGAGGATCCTTGCCCAACCCTCCTCCCACAAACCTAAGAACCCAAAGGACTATGGCTTCAGCGAATGGAGAAACCTTTCTCCCATTCCACCTATATGACAGGCTGCAAAGAAAGCTGCACTGCTAAGCAGAACTGGGGAAGGGGCATTGGTTAATAAGCAGTAAACAAAAACCTGTTCAGTGAAATCAAAGCCTACATTGACATTCACTGGAGGGTATAAAAACTTTCAAGCTAGACTCCTAAAATGATTTGAATGGTAAACTTTATGTTATGTATATTTTGCCACAACATACATAAACAAACAAACTTAAATTTAAAAAAAACTTTCAAGTAGAATCCAGTTTAAAGTGTTCCCAAACTGGTAGTGGTCTCAGGTGCCTTTGAAGCAAACACAAATTTTCCTCGGAGTTGCTATTTTCATCCTAGACCTAAAGAAGTTCCACAAATAATTTTCCAAGGAAAATGAAAAGATAACAGCCAAAATTAACTAAGTCAGCAAGGAAACAAGGCATCATGAATGAGAGTCTGCATAAATAGACTCACAAAAACTTCAAATATTAAAATTTTAAAAAGCTATGCTTACTATGTTAAAAGGAATATAAAATAAGCTAAAAATATACTCCTGGCACAGGACACTATAAAAAATGATTTAGCAAACCTGAACAAAGAACCAAAAAGAACTTGCAGAAATGAAAACTAATTAAATAAAAATACTCAACCACAGATTAGATGCAGGTTAAGAGAAGTAATGAACTAGAATAAAGATCAGAGGAATTATTTATGATGCAAGGCAGAGAGACAAAGTGATAGGAAAATTTTTTTAAAAAAGGTTACAAGACATGGAAAATAGTATATCTTACCTATATTAATAAGAATTCCAGGAAAGAAAATAATCATGAAAATGAAGCAGAGGCAGTATTTGAAGAAATAATAGCTAAGAATTTTCCAGAACAGATGAACATAAATAATCCAGTTTAAGCAATAAATCTCAACACAATAAATAGAAACCCAAATACAGACACATCGGAGTGAAATTAGAAAAAAGAAAAAAAAATACAACACACACAGACACACATACACACAGAAAAAGATACATTATTTTCAATGGTGATAGACTGACAAGTAATTTCTCTTCAACAAATACGGAAAGGAGGAGATAGTGGGATGATACTTCAGAAAATAACCGCAAACTTACAATTCTATACTCAATAAAAATATCACTTAAGAATGAGAATAAAATAAAGACATTTTCAGGCAAACAAAAACTAAATATGTCACCAATTGACTCTCATAAGAAGAAATTTTAAAATAAACAGTTTAGACAGAAGGTAAGTGATCTGAGTAGGATGATCTGAGCTGTAAAGAAGGTTAAAGTGGCAAATATGCAGGTGAACAAGACAAATATAGAATAAATTAAATAAATACAAATTATAATTCAGATGATTAAAAAATATAGAAAACATAAGATAACAATGACACATTAGTTGAGGGTGATAAATAGAATGAAAGTTTCTAAGAGCCTTGCTTTGCCCAGGAGGATAAAAGTATTGTTAAACATTGGATTTGATAAGCATACATGGTATAATTTCTATGATAACCATTTAAAACAAGAAGAGAGAAAAACAGAATTTTAAAATACAGTTGACCCTTGAACAACATGTGTTTGAACTGCGTGGGTCCACTTACATGCTGATTTTTTTCAATAGAAGTTACACCAAGTGTGCCTGTATCTCCTACCTCACCTTCAACCTTCTCTACCACTTCTGCCTTTGCCTCCCCTGAGACAGCAAGACCAGCCTCTCCTCTTTCTCCTCTTTCTCAGCCTACTCAACATGAAGACAACAGGATGAAGATCTTGATGATGATCCACTTCCACCTAATGAATAGTAAAAATATTTTCTCCTCCTTATAATTTTCTTAATAACATTTTCTTTTCTCTGGTTTATTTTATTATAAAAAATATAGTATATAATATATATAACATACAAAATATGTGTTAATCAACTGTTTAAGTTGTCAGCAAGGTTCCAATCAACAGTAGGCTATTAGTAGTTAAGTGTTTTGGAGGAGTCAAAAGTTACAGGTAGATTTTCAACTGTGTAGGAGGTCAGTGCTCCAACCACTTAGTTGTTCGAGGGTCAACTGTACCCAATCCCGAAGAAAATGAAATGAAGAAAAAAGAAAAATCCATATCTCGATTGGGAAACATAAAAAGTTAAACTCAAATCTATTATAATGACATTAAATAGACTAAATGGCATAGTTAAGACACAAAGATTGTCACATTGGATTTAAAAATCCAATTATATGCAATTTACAAAAGATAGATCTAAAACATAATTTATATTTTTAAATATTCTATTTCATGTATATTTTCAAATTTTTGGCACAGAGTTTTAATATGGTATTTTTTTATAGTTTTGTAGCTGCCTCCATATTTATACCTATATTCCAAGTTTTGCATAATTTTCTTGATGAGACTTACCTGAATTGTGTCTACTGTATTAGTTTTATCAATAACTACCTCTTGTATTCTTACATTTCTTTAACACTTCCACTGTTATAAATAAATCACTTATTTATTTTCTTTTTATTAATTTCTTCCCCCGCTTTCCTAAGATTTCACTGTCATTTTCATAGTTTTCAAATTTAGCACTAATTTAGTTTCCAGTTTCTTTTCCCTCCATCCTTCCCTCCTTCTCTCTGGGCTCCTCCCTCTCTCTCTCCTTTCTTCCTTCCCAATACATTTTTGTTTCATTTTTAGTGGTTGCTCTATGGATTATAATATGGATCCTTAACATATCACAATATATCTTAAATTAAAATTAAACCACCATGTACATTAGTATAATTCTATTTACACCTCCTCATCCTTTGTGCTATTCTTGCCATATATTTCACTCCTACATATGACATAAATCCTACCATTTGTTGTCTTTATTTTGTTTTAAACACTCAATGGTCTTTTGTAGAAAATATTTAAAACAGTCTTCTATTTTTAGACACAGATTTACCATTTCCAGTGCTCTTACTTCCTATGCATCTGGGCTTCTATCTGGCGTAACTTCTCTCAAATCTGAAGCTTTCTTTGACATTTATTATAATGTAGGTCTTTTAGGTATAAATTCTCACAGCTTTTGTCTTTCACCATCTTCTTTTTTATTTTTATTTTTATTTCAGCATATTATGGGGGTACAAATGTTTAGGTTACATATATTGCCTTTGCCCCACCCAAGTCAGAGCTTCAAGCGTGTCCATCCCCCAGACGGTGCACACCGCACCCATTAGATGTGAATATACCCATCCCTCCTCCCTGCTCCCACCTGCCCAACACCCGATGAATGTTACTACTATATGTGCACATATGTGTCGATCAGTTAATACCAATCTGATGGTTTCAGCATCTTCTTGATGAATATTTTCAGTAGATACAGAAATGTAGGCTTTTTTTCCCCTCCGCACTTTAAAGATGGCATTCCCTTATCTTCTGACCTCTGTTGTTTCTGATGGAAAGGCAGCTGATATTCTTATTGTTCACATGAATGTAATGTGTTTTTTCCCTCTGGCTGC
>CAUYSK010012469.1:0-11905 GCA_963575035.1 Avahi laniger
CTGTAATCCTAGCACTCTGGGAGGCCGAGGTACATGGATTGTTTGAGCTCAGGAGTTCGAGACCAGCCTGAGCAAGAGCGAGACCCCGTCTCTACTAAAAAAAATAGAAAGAAATTAATCGGACAACTAAAAATATATAGAAAAAATTAGCCGGGCATGGTGGCGCATGCCTGTAGTCCCAGCTACTCGGGAGGCTGAGGCAGAAGGATTGCTCGAGCCCAGAAGTTTGAGGTTGCTGTGAGCTAGGCTGACGCCATGGCACTCTAGCCTGGGCAAAAGAATGAGATTCTGTCTTAAAAAAAAAAAAAAGCAGAAGCGAGAAACAAAGGGGAGTTTCTTTACTGGCTGGTTTGATCACACACTTCTACTCCCTTTTCTGATAATTTTAGGATTTCACTGACATACTTGTCTGTATTCCTCTTTCCCTCTTTTTACCTTTCAACATTTCTATCCTTCTCTTTTAGTTCTTATTACAACGTACAATATTACCAAAGTTAACTTTCTATAGGAATCACGTGGAAATTTCATTAATATTGTGTGTATCCCCTACTAATTCGGCAATTAGACAAGTGATTAGGGTGAAGTGTACTCTGATCGTGAAAATAGAATCTTTTGAAATTTCAAATTGATAGCATAAATTAGACTTAAAGACTTAGCCTATTATTATCTCAAGGTGATAGAATCATAGGTAATTTTTATTATTGTCTTTATATTTATTTTTTTTTCAATTTTTTTTTTTGTTTTGTTTTTGTTTTTTTTGGAGACAGGGCCTTGTTCTGTTGCCCAGGTTGGAGTGCAGTGATGTCATCACAGCTCACTGCAGCCTCAAACTCCTAGGCTCAAGCGATCCTCCTGCCTCAGCCTCCTGAGTAGCTGGGACCACAGGCATGCACCACAGAACCAACCTAATTTTTCTTATTTTTAGAGACAGGGTCTTGATATGTTGTTCAGGCTGGTCTTGAACTCCTGGGCTCAGGCAATCCTCCCATCTTGGTCTCCCAAAGTGCTGGGATTATAGACGTGAACCATGGTACCTGGCTTCACAATGTTTTATAATGATCATATATTACTTTTATGATTGGAAAAAACTGAAAATTATTTCAAGAGATTTAGCCTCAACAAAAACTTTTTCTATATACTTTAGAAACATCTTTTTGTAACTGCTGAGATACTAATTAGAAATGATTTTTACTTATTCATTAAAGCTGGTTCCTTATGGACTTCTACTTAGCAATACTTTGATAGCCTTGCTCGAATTATTACAATTTTTCATCTTTGAAAGCTTTATGAATGTCACATAATTTTTCAAATTTTGGGTTTGAAAAACAGAAAAAAAAGTAAAAGTCACTCAAAATCCAATCAATTAGAAAAATCCATGTAAAATAAAAAGTGGAATGTCTTCCAACCTCAGTTTTCCTATATATAAGCATATTTATCTACTTTATAAATAAAAGGGGAATTATAACTTCTACTTTTTCACATAAAAGTATACCATGCACATGTGCACTGGGCAGCACATATACTTTATTCTTTTTAATGGCTATCTGCAAATCATAATTTATTTAGTGAATTTTCCTAATGCTGAACTATAGATTGTTTCTAATTTCTTGTTACTAAAAAAATTGGCTTCAATGAACATCGTTGACATGTGGTTTTATGTATGCTCTTACTCATGCAAAATTCTTGAGTGGTATTCCTCCATTAAAGAGGCTAGAAATGCTAAATCTTAATAAATGCAATCAAATTAGCCTCTTAAAAGGTTGATCAATTACACTCACAGTATATGAATATATACTTTTCCAAATTCTTTATTGCACTTAACATTATCAATTTTTAAAATTGTTCCTAATCCGATTCTGGAAAAAATGTTTTCATTCATATCCCCGGACATGTTTTCATATATTTTTTTGCCATTTGTGAAGCTTCCATAAATGTATTCCTATCCATTGTGTATGTTTCCATTTCTCTTAGTGTTCATTCCAATATGCTCACCGCCCAGTCCCCCCTAGATGCTGGTTGAAATCACTCCTTGAGAATGCCCAGTGCCACGTCTGTCCTTAGTTTAAGGGGATCGCATCGTCTAAAGACATATCAACTTTATTAATTAATTTAAGTTTTACTGTTTTCACACCCTAGCATGCATGAATAAAAGACATCTATCAGCTACTAAGGAAAAAAAATCTACACCTTTAATAGTGCTCTGGAAAGTTCAGATACAAAGAGAGATGGTTTAATGGAAAGCATCACACCACAGCATACATAGCCATGAAGTTATTTTCTTCACTTGAATAATTTCATGTGTACACACAGCAGTAAGAATCATAGCACACCTCAGCACCTATGAGCAGCCTTAAAGAGACAGAGCCATCTACTGTCATACAAAATTTAAAAAATAATTACATACAACACTCTTAGTCTATATAAAAATATCTGGATGTTAAAAAAGCTACAACAAAAGCACAAAAAATGACAAGAGTTTGGTTTGCATGGTGAGTTTCAGAAACGAGTATTTTTTTCCTTTTCTTTAAACTCCCTAAATGATATTTCAATTTCATCATTTAAAAGTAAATTTTAATTCTGAAATTAGATAGTGATGATGGCTGCAAAACTCTTTGAACACACTAAAAAATACTGAATTGTATACTTTAAAAAGGTGAATTTCATGGTATGTGCATTATGTTTCAATAAAGCTGTTTTTTTAAGTGAATTTTAAAATTTAAAATACCATACTGTGTATGTAGGAGGTATATGAGAACTCTATACTTTCCACTTAATTTTTCTATAAACCTAAAACTGCTCTAAAAAATAAAGTCTACTTTTAAAAAAATATCACAGTGCATTCTTTGTTAATTTCCCATTAGTTCTATGTTGAAAATTCTGGAAGGTAGTAGAATATATAAAAGTTACAGTATGACAAGCCTCTTCTCCAACCCCTTGTTCTTGGCAACAATATCTGATGAGCATACAGTTGAAAGAGGTTTCTTAAAGTACCAGTGAATGGGTGTCAACATATTCAAAAACTTGTGACTTTTATCCCGTGGCAACTTATAGACCCCTGTGCAGAGAGCTCTATGCTCCCATTACGGTTATTTGCACTAACAGTGTCAACACTGGGAGGGAGCATTGTTAGAGATAGGCATTCCTTCTCTTTATAATCTGGCTTAGTGTCTGGGTTCCTAACTGATGAGTAATGAAGATTTCATTGTGTTGAACTATTTCATATTAAAAAAATGAAGTCTAGTTTAATTAAAAAGCCACAGAGAATAAATTAATTCCATTTATCAACAGTGTAACATAAGAGACGAGGGCTCTTGGGACTGGCTATTTGAATGCTAAGCCACAAAGACAGGGAGAACTTCCAACAAATATTGCATCTAGGATACTAAAAGTGAAGCCAGAGTAGTCACCATGATTAAAGTGAAACTGTTTCACTGTAAGAATTTGGTAAAAACAGACTGAATGTTTTAAAGTTTCTACTCTTTGAAAGCAAATATGAAAATAAAATCCACATTTATTCCCAAATAATAAATGGGAACAAAAGAGTATTTCCTTTTCATGGCAGTACATTGAGAGACACTACCCTCAACCTGGGATCCTAAAAGTCAGAAGTTTAAATTAACTTTTGGTGATGTGAAATCTTTCCTTGGGAGGTCAGGGAAGAGAAAACTTCTTTCTGGAAGAAAACTGGAGAAGTTCTTAGGGAATGAGGCATAAATCACACGGATATTGGTTAGATTTTAAACTAAGGACATAAAGAAATGTTAGGGTCTCTCTAACCAAGCCCGTTCCACACACCTAAATTAATTTACTGCTAAAAGCATGAAAAAGATGCTATTGCAATGAAAATACCTGCATAACCAAAGATTTGCAAGTTGGAGCTAGCGGCCTGCTTTACATAATATTTGCCACAAAATTTCGGCACTTTTACTTTCAGTTTGCTGCCTTGATAGTACTTTTGCGGGCTGCATCTCATTGGAGTGGCTGTTTTTCCTGATCATCTTTCCACAACAGTGCAACTCAGGAGGAGCACCTGTTACTGGACACAACCTTCTTTAGGAGTGGTCTTGCCTACGATGCACCAAGCTGCGGGGCTAACTTCACCCAAATGCCACTCCATTCCTCCGGAGGTGGTGAAAAGGAGCCCACAAAACCACAAATTAAAACCCGGAAGCTAATGAAATATGAGGAAGTGAACGATGAATGAAAAACATAGGATATTTTCTACTGAACACTAGGCAATCCATGGCTGCTCAGGTTTTATTAAATCTGACTCACCAATCACCAAAACAAAAACTAGTACCCTAAAGTTAATATTTTGGTCTCATTTTAACATACGTTTTTTTCTTATGCCATTTATTTTCCCCTTAAACTTCAAAGGCACAAAGGGACCCTTAAAGTTTAAGGAAGGGACAAATTTTCTGTTTCCATCCTACAGACACTAAAGGGACACGGCCACAACGCTAAGAAAAATGATACTTGTGAAGTACATAGAGCATAGTACTCGAAACTATGCTCTTACTCATAGAGAGTAAGAGCTCTTCTTTGGAAGGTTTTATGCTTCTACTTCACAGGTACTAAGCAGTTTAGTGCATCCTCCGAGACTGATTTTTTTCCTATGTTTTCTCATATTTCTATACTAAACACTAAGCTCCACCCCACCCAAGGAACAGAGAGGTAGAAATACCTTGCTACATGATGTAAGAGTGAAAATAAGACAGTTTGGGTCTGCTTCTTCCCCAATTAAATGCTAGAGTCAACTTCTAAGGTCAAAGACCTCTGATAACACAAATTCCTTCAGGAGAAAGTGTCCCCTCCTCTCTTCTTTTTGAGGTTCATGGTCAAAAACTTTCATGGGTTCATGGGCTGCATGATTTCTCATGTTTCACAGAAATGATAGCTTAAGATGTATGGCAGGTATATTGCCATTCTCTCTCTCTCTCTCTCTCTCTCCCTCCCCCCCCCAAATATGTGTTTGATTTCCAGAAATGAAATCTGGTTTACTTCAGATTTAAATAAGAGATATTTCAAAGATCAACTTCTTTATGCCCCCAAATAACAACAAATAATTGTAGAACTGTACAGATAAGTCACATAGCAAAGTAAATTTGTGACTTCTAATGAGGAAAGGAAAGAAATAATGTAGTCAGGTCATATAACCAAGAAAAATAAAATACATTTCCTAAAAAAAGAAAAAATCAC
This sequence comes from Avahi laniger, assembly GCA_963575035.1. Lineage (NCBI taxonomy): Eukaryota > Metazoa > Chordata > Mammalia > Primates > Indriidae > Avahi > Avahi laniger. The sequence continues at coordinate 5,200 of CAUYSK010012469.1, forward strand.
TCTACACAACAAGGAAATAGGGAGGTCTAGTAGACTTTGTAACCTCCCTAGAAATGTGGTAAAAGCTTCACTGTCTGAGTCACAGAAAATTTTACGGGGGCCAGGCTTTGACAAACACACCATAAAGTCAAGTCGTATACTGGCCAGGATGTGTGTTGGGGAGGTGGGGGTCAGAGGGAGAGCAGGAAGGAAAGTTTAGTGTTAGTATAATGCAAAATGTTTTCCCTAACTTTCCTTTATCCAAATTTTGACGTCTACTTTCAGAAAGAGAAAAGTGTGTAACATCTAAATAAGCGATTTTCAACATACTATTGTTTTTAAAGAGAGAGAGACTCTGCTCTAGAAAAAATAAAATAAGGCAAAAATATATCACACGCAGGAAGTTAACCGGCAAAAATGAACTAGCATACACATCTCCTTTTTAATCTCTGCCAAGAAAGGTGAAGTAAATCTAATCATTGCCAGTTTTCCTGTAAGTCATTGGAAGGAATTTTGCAGAGAAAAAAATGAGATTGGAATTTAATATCAAAATGTTCTGACCACTACTAATAAAAATAGATATGTTTTAGGGCTTATTCAATGCAATGTATTATGGCAATTCTTATTTACCTGATATTATTAAAGAATGAGGTTAATTAAATGGTATCCCTATCAATTTCAAAATTTTTTAAAATTAAAGCATCTTAGACGGAAATTTTTCTACAATTGAGATTATATATCGAATAGTACACTTGCTGTGTTGGGGCCATTACTGCTAACCTTAGATACAATAAAATGATGTCTTGAGAAGGAACTGAAATATACAGGACGCTCTGTCCCTATCAATGGCTCTTCTGCCTTAAAACATTTTGGGGCCTATTTTGAAGTAAGTTTTCTGCCTCCCTCTCTCAAATTTCAACTATCACTTCTTATCAGCTCAGTGAGTCTGAGTCTCATAATTGCTTCTCCTTTCTAATTTATTGCTTCTTGTGTTTACGAAATGAGAAATTAGATAATGAAGCACGAAAGAAGTATACGTAAAGAGAGAGTCACTCAGGGCCGAGCGAGCCTAGGAGCTCACCCTGGAGTTTAGTGCAGAGGAGGAACGGCATCTGTTTTAGCTGGCTTGGCTTGGCTTTGCTTATACCTGAGTGCGTCACTGTGTCCTAGACAGATCAGGTTATTATACAAGTTAATCTATGGGTAAATCCAGGTATTTCTGTACACTAAAAATAACAGAGAAAAGATGGCTTCTGTCTCTTTAATTTGCAACTCAGAGTAGCCACTATGTACCATACCTGAAGCATCAGCACTCACAGCCTCATTATGGACATTCTTTGTAAGTTTAATTTCCTCCATGGCCATGGCTTTGTTAAATGTCACTGAAATAAAAAGTACAGCATGCAAATCTGTGAGCACAAGGCTTATGAAATTGGTGGGGGCTGGGGAGACGTGCCCCACACTTGTATTATCAGCTCTGTCCTACGTTCTCCACTTCAGCGGAAAAAGCACATTACCTTTCATTGTGTTACTGCATGTAATATATAATAAAATGGAAGAGATGGAGGAGACAGAGTGATATCTGTAATAAAACACTGAAATTATTATTGCTTTTCGCAGTCTATAAAAACCACACATTCACTGAATTACAGTCTCCATCAAATTGCTGACCCTTGTCCTGAGGGAGAAATTTAGTATATTCCTCATACCTGAAAAGAAAAGGCAGGGTTAGTTCAGGGACACTGTGCTTTTTAGTATTAACAGAGTCAATGTTTATGTTGAACGATACTATTTAATCCCCAAACTATGCATGAAAAAAACGTATCTTGTCAAATTTACAACCCTCTCACATTTCTTCTATTCTATTTCAAAATGATCTCTAATATCCAAAGATTTGTATTCTGTTATTACAGTATTATTTCTCATAATAGTCTTAGGATAAGAGAACAGGTTTGTAAAATGGGGTAATAATGTTTTCTATTGTTCCTGTATTATTTTTCCACTAACTCAAAATTCTTCACAGATATTTACTCTCACAGAGGTTGTTTATTAGGAAACAAATACCCTGGATTGGCAAACTATTGGCAAAATGTTTATAAGTTTAAATGTTCAGAAATAAGATCGAACTTATATAAGTTTAAATGTTCAAATATAAGATTGACTTACATAAGGTCAATCTTTATCCTCCTGTATTGCCAGTTCTAACGCATTTCCACGTAAGTTCTGTTTCCTTAGAAAAATTAAATTCCATGCACTTCCCTAGTTTATGCTCATAGGTTCCTTTGACACTCATCATCCTACCTAATATGAGTAGTCACCTAAATTGTCTTAATACCTAATGTCATTTTTTAACCTTTCTTATGGTTTTTCTAGGACTAACCACATTTTTGAAGCATTCATTTCTCTCAGCAGTTCCATAACCTTTATAAACTTTTGATCTTTCGAGTTTGTACAGCTCTTCTTATCAGCTGTTTCTTACAACATTTTGTCATGAGGCATTTGTGCATCTTTTCCCTACATATCTGTAGTCGTGTATTGACTGCCCTCCCCTTTAAGTCTTGAAACTCCCATATTCTGGAACAGTGCTTGTATTAAGCAAGTTGTATGTTCTTCCTACTTGTACGTCACAGTATGAAGTATTTTCTTCAACTCAAAATATCTTTCTCTTGACCTGTTCCATTCCAAGGTCTTATTCTTTGAAAGGACTCACATCACCCACGAAAAATCTCAAGTAGAAAAAAATCAAACTGAATACTTTTTTTTTACACTTTATATCAACAACAAAGAAAATCTCTTCCTTTAAAAAGTCCTGTATTCATTACTTCCAACCCTTTCTTAATGTTAGCAAACTTAGGCTGGGTGCGGTGGCTCACGCCTATAATCCTAACACTCTAGGAGGCTGAGGCAGGAGGATCCCTTGAGGTCAGGAGTTGGAGACCAGCCTCAGCAAGAATGAGAGCCTGTCTCTACTAAAAATAGAAAAAATTAGCCAGGCATGGTGGCAAGTGCCACCTACTACTCAGTCCCAGCTACTCAGGAGGCTGAGGCAGGAAGGATCACGTAAGCCTAGGAGTTTGAGGTTGCAGTGAGCTATGATGACACCACTGCACCCTAGCTGGGCGACAGAGTAAGACTCTGCCTCAAAAAAAAAAGTATCAAACTTGCTGCTGTGACAACTAACACAGTCTCAGCATAAATGTCATCTCTCCATTTAGACTTGGCCAAATCAGTTCAAGAGGTTCAAACTACTGGATGGGTCAATCCACTTATAGAGAACTTTCTCTATTTCTCACATGTCTCAGTCCATTCAGGCTGCTATAACAAAATACCATAAACTGGGTGGCTTATAAACAATAGAAAATTTATTTCTCATAGTTTTGGGGGCTGGTAAGTCCAATATCAAGGGTTCAGCAGATTTAGGGTCCGGTGAAGGTCTGCTTTCTGGTTCACTGACGGCACCTTCTAGCCATGTCCTTGCAAGGTAGAAGGGGTAAGCTAGCTCCCTGGGACCTGCTTCATAAGGGCACTAATCCCATCCGTGAGGGTTCTGCTCTCATGACCTAATCACCTCCCAAAGGCTGCACCTCCTAACACTATCACCATGGGGGCTAGGATTTTAACATATGAATTTTGGGGCGACACAAACATTCAGAAGAAAGCACTGTGGTTTTTACTTTTCATTTTGCCTACCTCTGAAACGTAAGCTATAATATTAATGGTTCCTTATTCAATCTTGATTCCTTTTTATGTATTGCTTAGCTAATTCGTTACCTTAATTACTCTTGTATTACTAATCTTAAATCCCACCATCACTGAAGAATTGGTTATTTTAAAGCTTCACTACTTTCTTCTTTGTTACCATTGTCATTATTGCTATGAATGGCCACATGCTGCTTTTGAAGACAATTTCCTGGGCCTGACTTACCAATGCCCTCTGTTGGATTGCTGTGAAATCAGTCACGTTTTCTTTTACTGAATCTATTGCCACTGTATACTGTAAAGCATTTCCTGTGACTATATCCTTTATAATCTACCCATTTAATCATAGAATATTTGTAAAGAGATGGGAAAATATATCAATGCAGTTCACGGTTTATGAGAATGTGTTTCTAATTGTTTTATATCTACTCATACTTAGTTTTACAGTGCTCATATTGTTATATTTGTCCATGTAATCTAAGTCATCAACTACTTACTGAGTGTCTATGATGACCACAATATCGAATTATCATACTATGCAAACAGAGGATAGAAAAAGCAGCATAGGTCATAGTCTGTCCTCAGCAATTTACAACCTCAACAGAGACAGAATAAAGAATGCTCCAGTACTGGAACATAAAAAAAATAGGAACTCTTTTTCCTGATCTCCTGAATAAAACATAGTAGCCTAAGAGCCTTCTTTGATGTAGTATATGCCAATTTGACTATTTGCAAGTGAGTCCCCGAGATTATGTATATGCATTGGGCGTACAACAAGTAACAATTTGCAATTTTGTTGAAGAATGATTCTCATAACTTAATATCAACATCTGAATCTCAATATACTTTTGTTATTCCCTACTCACACTGCATATGTTTTTTGGGAGAGAAAATTATATGCTGTAGTGAAATGAACAATTTGGGAATGAAGAAAATCTCTAGACATGTCCTTTGAAAATCTCAACAGTCTACTTCATACCATACTTTGTATTTTTCTTTTCTCATACGCCCTTTTTTTTTTTTTGCCAGTTTCTCTTAAATCGTCTGCTCCAAATGAATCAGTACTGTGATATGCAGGAACTAACTGCAATCATTTTACTTGGTGCTCAACAAACACTATGGCAGTATGCCAAAATAATAAGGCTGGGGACTCAAAGATGAATCAGACACTGTCCCTGCCCTGGAAGAAGTCACAGTCTCTGCTATCGTGTTGTCTGTGTGGGGTGAGGGAGGCTAACGTTAATTAATCTTATGCCACTCCTCTTTAATGTCGGATGTCATTAATCTTTGTGAAATTTCAAAGATCTTTCTTTCATGCCTGTATTTTGTAGGAAAAGGTTCACTTTTTTGACATAAGGAAAAGCTCTTCTCATTCTACTTATTGAAATCAAGTATCTTGCTTAGATTCCCTAATTTCCTCCGTACAAGACAAGGTTTATGTTTTTTTCTTTCCCAAAGCCTTTTAAAACAAAATTGTCATGATACACGTTAGACTTTAATCATTTATCAATCCCTTGTTCTGCATTCTTGTCATCTCTCAACTCGTTTCTCTACTTTTCTTCATGATCAATCTCTTCCCAAAAGTCTTCACATTATTAAGCTCCTCATATATTATATTCCTATTTAACATTTGTCCCAAGCCCTGCTTAGTGACCACAGGATTGGAGCGATGTTGCTGAAATCTACGGGAAAATGGTCATGATGTGGTTATAATCTGAAACACCCAGCACGGTGCACCTTCTTGAACTTAGCACAAAATGCTAAGTTCTGCTCTTATTTTAACACATAGTAGGTTCACATTTATATGCAGTGTAAAAGGTCTTGAAAAGCTTTGACAGAAAAAAAAATCCTACTTGGCGATTCTAGCACACAATTTGTCTGATGTATGGTAAAAATAAGGACTATACACCTGGGACTGAGAGAAGGGAATTTAAGATTTGTGTACAACAAGGCCTTTAGTGGTCTTCAGCATTATCGCCGCCGAGGCTACTACACAAAGAGTTCATGGTTTATCTGTGGTGTGTATCACATGCTAATTTGTTTTGTTCCACAACTCAGAATTCATTGTCCCTTAGAAATAGCACCTCACGTGGTGGTTTTCCATGGGAGGCACTCAGCAAACATCTGTTGAAACGGTGACAGGATCATGGAAGTGAAACCTTGGCTCCGCTTGAGCCAATTTAGAAAAAAAAAATAAAAATTCATTTATTTTAATATGGAAAAAGAAGATTAAAATAGACATTTTAGGGGTAAGGAATTCAATATTTTCTTGGTTTTGGTTTGTTTTTTTTTTTGGCTTTAGCCCCTAGAAGAACTAAGGCTACCAGTTTCTGGAAGAGATGCCTACACGGTCCCTGGCTACTGGCAAATCAAGCAGTTATTTTCTAAAGTTACACTAAAGACAGGAAGGGCAGGATTTAGAGGATCAAAGGGTCCCTCCAAGAAACATGCTCACATAAGTGTGACCTCTGGAGATTGTGTGCCCCCCTTTGTCTGCAAACACCTTCTCATCTTTCAAGACAGCTCCGATGACATCTCTGGGAGGCCCTCTGGCTGCCTTTGGCAGTTGTTTACTCTGCCCTTTGGGCTCCCCAGCACTCTGTGCAAAACTCTCTCAAATATCACTAATCACATTTTATCCGGTTATCTGTTTACATATCTGAATTCAACTCCATGAAGTTTAATGCCGCTGCAATGCCCTAAGTGTCTGCTAGGCAACGCTAGTTTCAAAGGCTCAAAGGCAAGAAGGACTCTGGCCCTCAGAAGCTACCTCCTACCATGGCAGACAGACAACACACGACTGGCCGGGCGCGGTGGCTCATGCCTGTAATCCGAGCACTCTGGGAGGCTGAGGTGGGAGAATCATTTGAGCTCAGGAGTTTGAGACCAGCCTGAGCAAGAGCGAGACCCCGTCTCTAATAAAAATAGAAAGAAATTAGCTGGACAATTAAAATATATATATGGAAAAAATTAGCTGGGCATGGTGGTTCATGTCTGTAGTCCCAGCTACTCAGGAGGCTGAGGCAGG
>CAUYSK010012476.1:0-22258 GCA_963575035.1 Avahi laniger
ATTCCATGAACAGAGCTCAGTTATCATACAGGTCAGGAATCCTCCAAAATAATCCAGTCAGAGCAAATTCCTCTGTTGCGCCGTATTTGTAAAGCATAAGGTAGGCACCTTATAGATGTAAGACAAGTGTCATCATTTTACATGTACATGTGTAGATGAATGCATGTTAGTTGAGCAGAAATAACTATAAACAAATAAACGATATCTGCAGTAGATATAGTACCATGGGGTGAATACTGTTTTGCTTTGAAGCTCTGTTAATATAACCACTGTCATTTACCTTCAGATTTGTCCTAGCGCTGATTTCTGGATTTTTTATTCATAAGAAAAATATCTACTTACTCAAGGTGAAGAAGTCGGACATACTAAAATAAGAACAGACTCAGAAGTCAAAAGACTCAGGCTCTGGTTTCCCAGAGCTCCTAATAGCCTGGGTGTCCACGGGCAACCGCTTCACATTTCCAGGGCTGCTCATCTGTACCTCTGAACAAGAGACCAAGATTTGGGAGGCTGAGGCAGGAGGATCGCTTGAGCCCAGGAGTTTGAGGCTGCTGTGAGCTAGGCTAAAGCCACGGCACTCACTCTAGCCAGGGCAACAGAGTGAGACTCTGTCTCAAAAAAAAAAAAAAAAAAAGAGACCAAGGTTAGAGGAGTTTAATCACCACATCCATGTGCCTGGATTTCCTGAAGGAGAGTGACATTTTCAAACTTTTTTCCTTCTCTCATCCAAACCCCTGGAATATCCTGAAAATTCCAGCAGTTCAGTTTTCAAATTACTTTCACAGGCTGCCTTGAATTCAACAAAGCTCTGAGATCTTCTGATGGATTTTGTTTCCAGAATTTTGGTGAGAAATTATGATTGCTGTATTCCCTGTGCTCCCTTTCAGTTCTAATAGTCTACGATGCTGAAGTTTTACATGTTTTTATTTCTAGGCACGATTAGGTCTAGCATTCATTTGCAAATAAATGTCTCTGTTCGTAGCTCCCAACTCTATTACTACTGTGGAAACCAAACAAAGCAAAATCCTGAATCTGTTACTTCAGAGATCAATCCAAGATTAATTCAGGGTCAGGAAATAAGGTAATTTGGTTCTAGTGACACTAAATTGAGTCAGAATAGACAGTTTACTGGCCAAAAGGAATTACAGATTTCAAGAATCTTACTAGCTGGAACAAAGTAATTTTCCATTACTGAGCACAGTTAGCCTTTTCACAGTGAGCAATGTTCTTGGAACATTCCTTCTGGAAATCGTTAGTGTCTGCGTAATCTTTAAGGGCTCCCACTGCCCACTAAATTAAGGGAGTTGATGTTTACATTGTAGCAGACACTGTTAAATGCCTTATAGATGTTAGCTCATGTTGATCACTGAAATTGCTCTAAAATAAATTATGAGTAGTTTACCGTGATCGTCAATGCCTTTTGAAGTATGGTTTCAACCTACCTTTTGAGCCTATTTCTCACCAACATGTAGCACAGGGAGCTTCATCTCAGCTGAACTATTTGCTATGCCCAAAATACACAGCCTTGATTTGCCATTTCTATAAGTTTTATCATTCCATGTGATTCATTTTCTGTGTGTGTGCGTGAACATGCGAACAATGACTGCTCGCTTTTATCTCCTTCTCTCCCACAACCTACCCCCTCAATCTAGGTGAAATGCCATCTGCTGAAAAAAGTCTTTTGTGCTCTGCTCAACTCAAAGTTGGCATATAATGGTATTCAAAATATATGTATTGAGTTTAATTGAATTTGTGCATTCTTCGTTTAAAGTATAAGTTTAAAAGAAATTAACTCCTTAGAAATGATGTACATATGTATGCAGAGAGAATGCCTAATGGGGCAGGTTATTACTGAAATATATTTGGACACATTTAAAATTCACTGTGGAGACAGAGTAAGACAGCTTCTAAGAAAGGTGCACAAAAATTGGTGAACAAATAACAGAATTTTCTGGCCTTTCTGATTTTACTGCACTGTCATTAGCAGATAAAACAGAGATGAATGCTATTCCATAAAGACTTGGATAATCTAAGGTTTCAGTGGTGCACTCAAAGAGGATGGCAAAATCACAGAAATGGATTTGCCACTGTCGATCTGCTGCTCCTCATCCTGCTCTTGGAGACGTCACTCAAAGACTATGAGGGAACTAAATAGTCATGTGCACGTTACTCTGACTGCCAATGTGTGTATGCGTGCGGGGGTGGCAAGAGCTCTGCTCCAACACTGCATCTCTTCTGTATACAGAGCCTGTTGGAAACACTGCAACCTGTTGTCGTCCATGCCTGCCTTCCCAAACACTGCAGACACACAGTGATACACTCTAACATACAACCCTACTCACTCTATTTCTGCTTCCAGTGAGGCTCGTCAGACGCATACCTGAGATTTACACGGCACATTTGAAGTTTGCAATGACTGGCTAAAAAGAGTGCCTCAATTCATTGCTGCTGCTAGGAAATGAAAGGAGAAACAGTAGAGCAGTTTCAACTGTGATTTGTGCAAGCTGTCTGGGCCGATTCTCCAACCGGGACATGAAGAGTGTTTGAATAACACAAAGTTCTGTGTTAGTATTTTTTCTAATACGTTTGCTGCATTTTAGGGACATGGGTTCTAATTCTACTCCTGCTTGCACTTTTGACATTTAGAGCAAAATCTTTCTGTAACCAGGCAACACGGTTTTACTTTGAACAAAAGGACTCCAGCATCACCTTCTCAGGACACAAGCTGGTCATTATTCTTCTTGGACGCACAAACATTATTACCTTCAAAGTCTCCATTTTCCCACAGAGCCAAAGCTTCCCTTCCTCTGTTTGCTTCCTGGAATGAGCTTTTCACTAATACTGTTTTTCTCTGTGAGTTCCTCCCTTCAGGAGAGGATGTGAGAAGCCAGCTCTTCATGCAGTTTCCATAGCGTCACCCCTCACCCAGAAAATCTTAAGGATTGTAGATTCGGCAGGGCAGTGCCAAGGTGTCAGCTCCAAAATGGATTTAAAAAATCTTAATTCAGCCTGGTAGGCAGAGATTACATCATCAGTATTTTCATCATCGTCAATTTTTATTTCATTTTTGCTCAAGCAGAAAAAAAGAAAGATGTAAATGCGTGTAAGAAGAAGGCATTTACAATGGGCTACCTCAAAAACAAACAGAGTCAAGTTCAATCTTTGTACACATTTCTTATGAACTATTTCCCCAAGGAGGCATATATCAGAGATGTCAAGGAGTAGAGAAGGAAGAAGAGGACTACCAGGTAAATATTCCTCAGAGAAATATGCAAGGATGAAAGTGGTATCTAAAGTTGATCAGGAATGAAGATATGCTTTTCCTTTAGCTGGCTTCCTAAGAATATTAAGTGAATATGGAAAAGAGCTGATATCTGTAACTGAGATTGCAAAACTGACTAGCTCTCTTTTGCTCAAAGAAGACATTTGGCAAATCTTACTGTGTTTCTTTATCCCAAACCTAATATTATTAAGAAATGAAAGCAGCAGGCTTTGCTTGCTTTTCAAATTATTTAAATTTGCATTTGAAAACATGAATTCTCTTATACTGTTCAAACTAGTGTAAAGAAATAAAGTGAAAAATCAACTCTTCAAGATCTTAAGGAAGTTTATGAATCACTCTGGATGTAGAAAATGTCGTTGATAATGCCAAAACTAGTTTTTGGATGAACTAGATGTTTTAATTAATAAAGTAATATGGGCATTTGACGAAAAAACAAATATTACGAAAGACCATCCATCAAAAAGCAACTTTTCCCAAGACCCTAGGTCTACTTCCTCAGAGCAAATCCTTTCATTAGGTACTTGTTTATCCATTCAGAACTAGGCAAATAGATCCTATGCAAGCATGCGAGTGTGCCTGAAACTCTCTCCCCTAAAACCTTTCAATGACTCGCACACTTTGTCCATTTCTTAATGAAAATATTACCTCTTCAGAAAAGCATCCCTGGCTTACCTACCTAGAGCCCAACCTGTCATTTACCCTCCTCATTCTTTGCTTTGTTTTTCTTTACAGAACTCTGCATTACCTGAGAGTCCGCTATATTAGCACAAGTAATTGCTTACTCACTGACTGGGTCTCCCACTCAAATATTTCTCTGAAATCAAGGGCCTTTGTCTATTTTGTTCACTGTTCACTGCACAGCACATCGTAGACGCTAAATAAACATTTGTTGAATATATGATATTATCGGTAAAAATAGCTGAGAATATTCTCAGCACTTTGACTTTTTGCATTCATGTTAGATGTAATCATTTGGTTTAAATAAGAAAGGAAGCTTGAGAAGGCATCAGCTTGCATGGACATACACATTTAACTTCTTTGCTACCTCTGCCTTCTCCAGATTTAGATGTGTTTGTAATGTCATGATACATACTAAATCAGTAGCTTGCTCTTTTTGTCTCCTAGCATTGTCTTTAAGCTGTCTGTACTCACACCAAACACATCAGAATTTGGAATAATTCATTGATATGTTCTATTATCTAAAGACATATTAAGCTGTGTATAATTGTGATTTATTTGACATGAATACTGAGGTCATCAGTTGGTAGTGTGCAACTCATCTCAGTGACATCTGTCCAAAGCAAGATTGCAGAAAGCTGATCTGGCTTGCATAACCCAGGGATTCCTGAATAATAGTAATAATAATGCTTGCCACGTCCCATATACCCTTTTCTGTACCTTGCTACTCTTATTTTTTAACAGCAGATACATACTATAGTTCTTTATATATAGTTATGTATAGATTTGTCCCGTTAAAAAATTAACTGTAATACAAGCTGTCACATTGTGTCCATGTCCTTGATTCATTTAATTGAGTGTCCTCTATTTATACATATTTAGATTATGTCCTGGCATTTTCTACTACTTTTCAAGAAATATCTTGTGTTCCTTCAAAAAGTATGACCATAGGCAAGTTACTTAACCTATATTTCTCGGTTTCCTTACTGGATAATTGGGGATAACTATAGGACTTATCTATGCCAGACACTTTTGATCGCCTAACCAGGAACTAGTTCCTTTTTTTTAAGTGTTAGAATCATTACTTTGTCTTGGTGGCCACACAACATGCTGAGGTAAGTAGAATCTCTCCCCTAGTACAGTAAGATAAAAACATTCACAAGGACATTCCCCTTTGATAGTGATCAGTTTAAGCCGAGGCACAAGATCTGGTGATACAGTAAATTGTTTCAGAATGCAACTCCGGAGTGCAGCTATGTGGTAAGAATCCTGCGTGCAGCATTTATTAATGGTGTAAACTTGAGAAGCTTACTTATACTCCCTGTGCTCCAGAGATAATAATAGTACCTACTGTGTAAAGGATATTGTGAGGATTAAATGAGTGAATGGATGGATATAAAGAACTTAAAGCAGTGCCTGGAACTTATTAAGTGCTCAGTAAATGTTGATATTAATACTATTTATCCAATGAAACATAACAAGAAGCCTGGGTGAGGCTTCTAAAAAGATTTTTGCTTCTGATCAGAAGAGACGAATTAAAGAGATATTGGTTTTCTTCTTGCTTCTGATGCTACCATGTGACGTTGTGTGAGACTGTGACAGAGCTGCTGCAGCCATCTTGCCACCATGAGGAGAAGGTTAAGGGAACTGCAGAGGCATCAACTGCTGCCACATCACATATCTATACCTGGAATTGTTTATCTCCGAAATTCTTGTTTAAGATAACATATTTCCAAATTGTTGAACTTGAGTTGCTGTGGATACTCAGTTACTTGCAGCTAATAGCACTCCTAATTGATACATAGTTTATACAGGGTTTGTATGAATTAAATAAATTGAAATTATATGTAAAGCACTTACAATAATGCTTAATCTATAATGAATGCTCAGCGACAGTAATCATTATTACTATTATTATTGCATCTGCATTCATGTGTAATTATATATTTTATATAAATTCCTGAAAAAAACCTTCTGCATCAGTTTATGAACTTCAAATGTTAATATGTATCACTGAGTTACCCTTCAAAGAAGGTATATCAAATTAAAATAAGAGTATCTGTTTCCAAATACCCTTATCAACATATATAATCAAACTTCTAATTTTGAGGTAAAATTTTTACTGTTATGTTAATTTATACATTCTTAATTGTGAAATTAAGCATCTTTCATATATTTATAACCCATTTGTATATCTTTTTCTGTGACCTGTGTATTCATGATCTTTGCCCTTTCCTTTATTCTTTTATTGAATTTCATTAATTTTTTTATATGGAAATGAAATTAGTCCTTTGTAATGAGCTACAAATGTAAATCTGTCATTTGTTCTTTAAAAAATATTTTGTCATGTAAAAATATTTTATTTTTGTGATCAGATTTATCAATTATCATTTTCCTGTTTACAAAGACCTTTTCCACTCCAAATTTGTAAATGAAAAAAATAAAAACACCATAAATATTATGATACTATACATTCTTCTAATGCTTTCATTTTTTTTAACATTTTGATTCATAGATCTATCTGTATTTAATAACAGATATAGCTTTATTTATTTATTTATTGCAGATGACAGCCCAATTTTCCTAATGTAACTTTATTGATCAATTCCTCTTTATCCATTAATATTAACATTACATTTATCATATACTAAACATTCTAAATAGACTTGGTTCTATCACTAGACTCTCTACCCTATTTTACTGACCTATGTTTATATAATGTACTAGTATCTAATTGTTTAATGGAGAAACACATGTTCATAGTAATCGAGTCATATGTCACTTATTATTTCTATTTTTCTGAAATTTTCTGACTATTTCTATGTGTTAATTTTTCCATAACAAATTTAGAATTTGTTTCTAATTTAAAATATTCTATTGGTGTTTTAATTTAGATTCCATCAAATTCATTAATTTGAAAACTGACCTCTTTATAATATGGGTCTCTCCTGTTTAAGGGTAAAGTGTGCCCTTTTTGTTCCTCTATGGAGCTTTAAAGTTTTCTTCATAAAAATTATGGCGATTTCTTTCTGTGCTTATTCCTAACTAGTTTTTGTTGTCATTATATTTTCTAAACTATTGTATGTGTGTTTGTGTCTCTAGGGAAGTTGAATGACAGTCTCCTGTACCTTCTGAGACAGAATTTGCTTAATATAATTTAATCTTTTTAAAAAATACAAATTGTTACTATTATATAGACCATTGTGACTTATGTGACAAACTATAGCTACGTACAATATCATAATAGATGATAGAAGATGATTGATCAAATCTTTACACATGTGTGGAGGGTAAAGATTGTATAATCCAATACCAAAACTGGACAAAAATAGCTTTGTCCTGTGTAATTTATTAATATATTTGCAAAAATTAAAAATAAATGCTTGAAACAAATTTGGGAGTTATATCTTATTTCTTTAATTCTAAGTTATAAATTTTTTCACACTTTAATGTTTTTGAAATTGAGAAGCATCTTATATATATATATATCTTATGTTGTAATTTTTCTTATTGAAGTGTTCTTTATCGCAACATTTAATAATATCTAGGAATTGAGAAATACTGCAATACTTTATAATCATGTAGGTTCCCACCTCCCATCCCAGGAAAACAAGGATAGTTTGGTATATTTATTAATATAATCAGTTAAATCTGCTGTTTAAAGGATAAAAATGTATGAAATTATATTAAGAGATGCTGAAAAATTTGGATAAGATTTAACATCTTACTAATTTTTTTAAAAGTTAACATATTATGTAAAGAGTAATACTTCATTTGCGTAGTGAAAATGTCTATCTCAAACCAACCACCACGGTCATTCTCACAAAACACTACAGATACCATATTAAAGTCAGGATGAATAAATGAAGTCCCTCTGTCACTACATGAATTAAATTTATCTATGGATTCTAGCCTAAGTTTAGATCAAAACATTTTGCTCCTACATTTAAAAAATAGATAAAGGTTGAGAAGGAAGAGAACATGCATTGTTGATTTTAGATATACCCTATCTTTCTGAATTAAATTTTAAAATAAACTTAATAAGAAAATTAGGAAATACAAAACTCAATAACTTCCTTGTGTAATTGTGAGCCCTAGTTGAAAATTAAAGTGGGAAAGATTCTGTTCACGACAACACTAATAATATTATAAACCTAGGAAGAAGCTAAGTATGTAGGAATGAGTTGAAGAAAACCATAAAAGTCTGCTAAAATATATGAAAGCATAAACACATGGGAAATCATATTGTTCTTTATATAGAAATCCTAATTGTTAAGGTGCTCAGAACCTACAAATATTTAACAGCTTCCCTTTCTTAATTTTGATATTAGGGCTTAAGAATCAAATACTCAGTTGGCTCATTATCATTTGTCTATGCTCACCCATTTTTTTCTATAAATATTAGCATAACATTTTTGTTCCTGCCTTTTGTCTTTCGCCAGAGGAAGACAGATCAAATTGCATAATTTCTCCAGTGCTCTGATCCACAGCAGAGACTGCATACATCCCGCTGTCCGGAGTAGCATATTTAGGGTAGCTCAGGCATTCGATACCATTTCAGCATGGCAGCCTGATGCCTTCTAGGGTTGTAGGAATTACGCAGGGCATTCTCTTCTCCTTAACAGTGTGTAGTTTTTTTTTTTTTTTCTCTTTTGCCACTCATTATTTTCTACCATCAGAGTGTGTACTTGTTTCACTCCTGTCTCTGCTTCTAATTGATGTCGTCATGCTGACCATTGTCCCTCGCTTCTGCATGTTTTATAGCTGTTTCCAAAAGGCAGTTTAGTATCCGTATTTCTCATCAAGGGGCTCTTCCCATCCATACGGAAAAGAGGCCTCATGTAGAATGCAGCTTTTATCAACTGCATTTGTTGTTAGGCTGCTGCTTTGTTGCTAAAGAGTTTCCATAATAGCTATTTTTCTAGCTATTTATGAGTTTGAAGGCTTTCTGGAAGCCTGGCCATTCCAGAAGGCTCAATTCTAGACAGCAGAGGCTCAGTCATGGAATTATCCTTACATATGAGGAAATAATGTGATTTTTAATACAAGTAGAGTAAGGGTGTCTGTTGATATCTGGATTTACTTTAAAAATAATTTTAAGGTGAAAATCTTAATGTTACATGAGAAGAGCACAGAAACCAACATTTTCTAGGAAGAATTATGTGCCCGGCACCATGCTGTGTACTTTACATAGTCAATTTTTATTATTCATGGTAGTTATGCTTTATAAAGTCAACACAAACACTGAATTAGCAAATACTGAACCATTACTCCTAGGGGAAATACAGGGTTAGATTCCTGTGAGCCTCTGGTCACATTTTTGTCAACAGATCAATACATAACCTTGTTTTATGTGCATTTCTGTTTAAAAGCACCTTATTTAATATATACTGTTGATTCATTAACATCGAACTCATAGCCAGTGGCACTATAACTCATGACTGAATAAAGCTTATCTAACACTCATATTTTCTCCATAAGGCACATCACAGCCTTTTCGTACTTAGGAACATTGGACAACATGTCAGCACTATGCTTAGGGGCCATTTAAAACAGTGAAATCACCAATAAAAAGCAAAAAAAAAGTGAAAAAGTGGCCCTTACATAGTCTATGAGAAGGACACTTGTTTTTAGCTTGAGGGTTAAAATAAGAAGACAGAACATCACCTTGTTTGACCTCAGCTGATAATCTGTGTATGAGGCAGTTCAAATTTTTCTCTACTTTGTACATATCCACAAATGGCTATAAAAGTGCTGCGAGTATTGATTTTAGAGTTACAAATAAATTTTGGCCGGGGGGCAACTTCACAATTACTAAATCCATGAAAAATGAGGATTAATTATATTTGAGTTTTCATTTTAGCATTCCCAATTTATAGGTGAAAAAGCTAAGGTATAGAAAAGCTTTTTAACAGAGAGCTTCAAGAACACATTAATAATTCACAGGGCTTTGTTTAATTCTAAGACCTTTGCTCATCCCACAAATTTTCCAAATATCAATAATGAACTTATAATTCACCTTCTTTGAAGGAACTTAATATAATTGCAATATTTAAAGTATGGTACATGCTCACTTATAACAAGATATTGATTTTCTTGGACTGCTTGCGATCTTAAGTGCAATCTGTTAGTGTTTATAGCAACAACATACATGCACATGTTATTCCTTTTTAGGTTACTGACTTCCTATTCAACAAGATTTAAGAATATAATCATGGAGAGGTAGGCATTATGACAATAGTTTTCAATCCTGGCTTCACATCGGAATTAACTGGGAAGTTAAAAATAAAACGTAAATGCCCAAACCTGACCTGGGCCAATTAATCAGAAGCTCTACGGGTGAGACCTGGGCATCTGCTTTGTATTTAAAATCATCCCAGTTTATTCGAATGTGTAGCTCAGTTGAGATTCATTGAATTGCAGGATGTAGAAACCATCCAAGGCAATTCACTCCATCTTCTTCAACAACAGATCATGAAAGGCATGGAGAGAAGGGTAAAGATCCGTCACATATAGTTGACCCTTGAACAACATGGGTTTGAACTGCACAGGTCCACTTAGGCACGGATTTTCTTCTGCATCTCCTGCTTTCCCTTCTACCTCCTCCACCTCTTCCACTTCTACCACCCTTGAGACAGCAAGACCAACCCCTCCTCTTCCTCCTCCTCAGCTTACTCAACATGAAGACGCTGAGGATGAAAACCTTTATAATGATCCACTTCCACTTAATGAATAAAAAAATTTTCTCTTCCTTAAGATTTTATTAATAACATTTTCTTTTCTCTAGCTTACTTTATTCTAAGAGGACAGCATATAATACCTATAAATATACAAAATATGTATTAATTGACTATGTTATACATATGACATAGAAAATATGTATTAGTCAATTATTTAAGGATTCTGGCCAACAGAAGGCTAATAGTGGTTAAGTTTTGGGGGAGTCAAAAGTTATACAAGGATATTTGACTGCACAGTGGGTTGGTACCCCTAACCGCTGCATTGTTCAAAGGTCAACTGTAATCATAAAACTGACTAAAGAGTGGTGTAAATGGTAATCTAGCACCTTGAATTAAACTGGAAGATGAAGAGCCTTGCAGTTCGGGGTGGAAGGTTATTATCATCCTTTCTTTCTTCTTCATTTTAGGTGAAGACAACACGAATTTTGTGGGACCTTTGTTGAATATTTACAATCACATCAACATGCAAGATAAGATTCTCCATCACTACAAGGGCAGGAATTATCCCTATTTTACTCACCACTAAATTCCCAGAATCCAGCACAGTGCCAGGAACAATGCAGCCTCGTTAAATTTGTGTTGAATATATTAATGAGGCATTGCACTGATTCTGGAATGGATGATGTCAGGGGCCTTTAATTCTTGATTAATTCTCCATCCACTTATTCGTGGATATGACAAGCATGGCTTCTTTGTACATACATGCCTTCTGGGTATGCTGTTTACTATGCAGCATACAAGAAAAATATAAGACATGTTTTACCACCAAGCAACTTATAATATTGTTGCATGGACAAGGCATGTGAAATACTAGCAATCTATATTAAATAATTATTTTAAGAGCACCTTATTGAATCACGAAGATATTCAATATTGCTGTTGACAATTGTTTAGGCAGAGCTTTGCAAAGGCACTAGGTTTCCAAGTGTCTCCTGGAGACCCATTAAGCTCTGTCTAGGCAGAAAGGAGCAAGTCAGTTGAAGGAACATTCAACAAATGAAGGAAACACTGGCGGTATCAGCTCTGTTCTCTACAGGCCTCTCTATGAAGGAGTTAGCATTTTCTCTGGGTTCGAGAAGAATGTACAGGTACTAGGGAATGACCACCAGCAGTTGATTTTCTCTGCTTTTCGTGATTTTTTTTTAATTTTCATTGCATATTCGAAAAGTCTCTATTATTTCCTGCAGAGTCAAGTTTCTTTTTATGTGCAGATTCTATCGCACATTAAGCACGTTTACATGCCAATAGCTTCAGGTTACAGTTCTATTTGAGGTTTTTCTATGTAAAGAGTGATTCAGCCTTGATTTAAGAAAATTTCTCATTATCTTGCATTTTCCTTGTAAAGTGATCTTCCCTCAATTATACCTTGCCAGGTGTATGGGCATGTTTATCTGCTAAGAAGACAGAAGTATTTTTATCATATCCTTTCCTAGCCAAGGAGAATTGGGAATAATAAGTATGCATAGAGAGTAAGTCTATCAGCGTTCTTAAGTTCTTGGCACCACACACGTCATGTGCAAGGAGTACTAGGCTCCTGGATGTTTCAATATTTAAATCATCTTGGTTGCTGTCACTGAACAATGATTTGATTTAACCCCAGCTTTATTGCAGCTGGACTGAGAGCCCCTCAAAAAATAGTTCCACTCACTGATGGGAAACAGCTTTATGAGTGTGTATGTAACTCTGAGGCAAAGCAGAGACAGAAAGGATCACTTCCTCAGGTAAGTGATACACCAATGAGCCAATTACAGCACCAAGCCAGTCCTTGAATCTTCCTTTGGACTTCTCTTTCTTTTGAGACGTGCTGGACACGCAAAGCAACAGGCAAAGTCTTTAAGTCTTCCTGGGTAATGGTGAGTGGCGTTAGGTGAACCAAAGATTGTCCAGCCAGGACCTCTGTTAATACGTGATTTGAAAGCACTCAGCATTTTCTAGCTACATAATTCTGCAGTTACATTTTAACACTCTCTGGAAATTGGAGAAGGGTGGGGGTTTTGAAGAAGGGGCCGGGGTGGGACCGGTGAGGAGGGGGACTGGGGAATTCCAGAGACTAGCATAGACTTCAAAGTCCTATTCCTGCTAATCTCATAATGTCCTTGAGCTTCTCCACAAACAGCTGCAGTTGTTGGTAAAACTAATCTTAACTCTTTATGTACTAGTTCCCTGTAAACTGGGAAAACCACACAAAAACCTGGTGGGAATATCTCTTGAAAACAATGGATTCTGTGTTTCTTTCCCCTTCCTCTCTTATCTTTTTATATCTTAGAAGCACTCATTCACTCAGTATTATTAATAGTTGAATGAAGCTCCCATATGCAAAGCTTTTTATAAGGACAACAGAGAATTCCAAGTGTAAGAAATATTTCCTGACCACCAGGACTTCTAATTTCCCAGTGAAGCTAGAGCAGTATATTATGACAAAAAATGATTCATAAAATAAAGTTATGAATAATAAGAGTAGGATGAGATCACCACTGACTTTGGAAATTAGGGAAATATTCCTTTATTTAAGCAGGCCATTCTTGAAGGACATGTAGATCTCTGATCATCCAAGGTATATTCAGGCGGGGAAAAGAGGTAGTAGTTGCAAAGCACAAGGTAGCTCCTGGTACAGCCGGGCTGAAGGAAGCTTCACGCAGGACAGCAGTGGTTCATAATGCTGAACAGGAAAGTCAGGGCCAGATTGCGTAGTTGTGGAGCCTTTGTCACTAAGAAGCACAAAATCGAGGGACTACTTCAGGAAAATAATTGCCATGTTGGTATGTGGTATTGTTTGTAGACGGGAGGAGATGCGGCACACGGTGCAGTTTGGGAGAATAAGAATGATAATCACATACCTTTCTTTAGAACTTTACTTTTCATGAAGTGCTTTCACATTCATGTCATTTAATATAGCAGACAGAGGAAACTGGGTCTCCAAGAATCTCACAACTCTCTTGGTAAAACCAGAACTCAAATAAGACTCTTGTGACTCCAGTCAGGCTCCAGGGAATTGTCCCAACTCACTACAGTCCCAACTGTTCTACTAAGAGCTCAGATCCATGAACGGAGATGGTAGCCAAGGGAAAAAGAAGGAAGAGATAAATAGGAAAGTGAATGTAAAGAAAGGACCCCCAGGTCATGGGGTCTGATCTGCAGGACATGGCAGTGGGGGCAAGAGAACGATCCTAGACTCAATTCAACTCTTGACTTCCATAAAGCTTCTGTTGATGATTCTTCCCTTTTCTGAGTTCCTGAAATGCACTGTTCAAAGCACCTAATCAATCAGTTTATTCCTAGCCATCAATGTGTTCTCTAATTACTTCTTGAGTGTTAGTCTTTTATCTCCAAGTCTATAGGTGCCTGAAGATGAGATTGACCTTTGTTTATTTTCATTGTATCCCTCCATCAAGTAGACTAGTACTGGGAAAACACAAATAAGTTTATTAGATAATGCCTTATGTGCTTCAAATATAACTTCTTTAGGTAATAGTTTAGCAAAACATGCACATCTGGGAAAGGAGGAGCATACAGAGTAACAACACTGAGTAATGAGTTGGTAAAATGTTGGCATATTATGATTTTTCAGATCAAAAAGAACTAATGTTTGGATACTACTTATTCATTTGTCAATATTTCAGTTTCATTTCCTAGAGGTACTGATCGTAAAGATTAGCTTTTTCTGTTATAAGGGGCTTCTGTTGTAACATATCTTGAATTACAGTCATTTGTTCATTCGACAAACATTAATGAGTGCCTCCTACAACTAGGTATTGCCCTAAGTGCTGGCAAGACCTTTTATATGAAAATGAGCCAGTCTCTGAAACTCTAGCTCTTTATATTGGCAGAGGGCCGAGTTTCCTTGAGAACAGATACCAAGGCAAGGAGTCCTAAAGGAAAACAATGGGAAATGCTACTTTGAATAGTGTTATCAGAAAATGTGCAGGACGCAGAACGTGCAAAATTGCTGAGATGAACATCAGAAACGGTGCCGAATCCAGTAGGAGATGTGGGCATAGTATCACATATAGTAGAATCAGAAGGTCTCATTTAGAACATCCACTGAGAATAAATCGGAATTTATTCGGATTTATTAGAAATTAAAAATAGGGGAAGGGCATGGGAAGATCCTGAGTGGCTGCCTCACTCTAGAACATTCCTCATGTGTCAAGATTCATAATGCAAGATATGTTAACTGTAGTTTAAAAGACTTAACAAGATCAGCCATGAGCAGATTAGGAATCAGACATTCTAATTTCCACTGGTAGAAGCTATTTGAGGACAGGATTCATATTTATTTCATTTTTGTGCCCACACTAATTGAAGCTTAGTAATTTTTGGATAGCTCATACGTTATAGTACGAGAAAAGGAAAACAGATCTTTGCCCCCTAAGGTAAAGCTTTGTCTGAAAATTACGAATAAGACCAGAAACAAAGAAATAACACATAGATAATCACAAACATATTCACTAGCAGTCAACAAACAAAGAACAGATGCAAATGTTGACTGATCTAATGAATCAATGGTGCAGTATGAGCATCATTAACTTCCAGATAATGTTAAAGTTTCTTCTTACAACATGTCAGAAAATTTGAGTGTAATCTTCCTGTTTCTCAGTGGGAAGTATGATGCATGCAGACTTGAGATGCAGCAGAGAGAGAAATACCACCTTGAACTTTTGCTTCGGGTCAGTGTGGTACTAGTGCTGTGGGTTTGGCGAATTATTTAATCCTTTTGAGCCCTATTTTCCTAATCTGTATATGGGAATTAAAATAACCATTCATCCTATGTCACAATGTTGTGAAGCTAAAATGAGTTAATAAAAGTGAGAGGTTTGAAATGAAAGCTTCCTGTGCTGCAAACCACTCTATAAAGGCATGGTACCTCGATCTATTGACAGGGAAATCAGCAATTAATTACTGATCTTGGGGTCAGCCGTGCCTCAAGGTTTTTGGTATAAGTATTATTAGTATTTATAATGAATATCTCATATGCCAGGCAGTATATCTTTGAATTTGAATTAAGCAAAAGTCACTCATGTGTGAGTTCATACATAGCCATAGTGGTTTACTGGGCAGAGACGTTGCTGTGCTTTTTGCATCATCAGATCCTCCCAGGTGATGTTGACATCTTCCTCTATTGCCTGGTGTATGGACTTGTTGGATGAGACAGTGCAGTTCAGCTCTTATGGGCTAGGTCTCTAGAAAGACAAACCTGGGTCTGCCTCTGAATCCTGCACTTAACTAACAATGTAACCATGCGCAAGCCAGTTAACCCAACACCAAAGCCTTCTCAGGACTGCTGGGAGGACAAGCTGTGGTCATATCTGTAAGCGCTCAGCACGTTACTGGCACAAGCAGGTGCTCAGTAAACGTTATCTGTGGTGGTGGAGGTTGAGAGGAGGGCCCTTGGGGCCAATAATCTACCTTCCAAACTCTTATTACTTCTGGATAGTAAGCAGCTACATTCACAAGAAATACTTTCAATGTAGCCTATAGTTTTTCATGTAAGATTTCTTCAACCAAGCCTCTAAGCTGGTAGGGGAGAAGTTTTAAGAGTACAGTGTTAGCCCTCACTCTTTCATTATGGAAACTGCCTCCAGGAGCTACTTTGTAGCAATATCTTTGAACAGTTATAGGCATTTGGCTTCTACTATGAAAGTGAACCGCCATCTGTTGGTACTGCAGGCGTTTGCACAAGACTTGTAGCCCTTTCTTTCTTTCTTTTAGAGACAGAGTCTCGCAGGCTGGAGTGCAGTGGCTATTCACAAGCGTGATCATAGTGCACTGCAGCCTCGAATTCTGGGCTCAAGTGATCCTCCTGCCTCAGCCTCCCTTGGCTGGGACTATAGGCATGCACCGCTGTACTCAGCTATGTAGCCCTTTCTTTTGATGACCTTTGGCTAGTGCTTTTTTTTTTTTTCTATTTTTTTTGAAGGTCTCTGAGGGAAGCCCCTCCTGTGCAGGCCACTTTGATTGGTGTTAGATAGCTGTTCTCCTGTTAGCTGATAATGTCCCAATGGCTTGTGTAGTTCAGCTTTGAATGACTCAGTGACATCTGTGTCAGGCTTTTATTTTTAATACATTTTGCCTCACAGATATGTCTCTGAGATGTATCTCTTCCATCTGTCTATCTGGCTCAATGCTTCTGTTTAAGTGACACATAAAGCCTTGTATCCAATTCTTTATACCTAAACCTTTCCATAGCTTTTCTCTTTCTTGTGTCATTGGAACAACCACACAGAGCTAAAGAAGTGACCATTTTATTCTATTAAATAGATTCTTCATGGTCATGACTTCAATATTATATGCTAAAATAGGCTCACTGAAAGTATGCACACATTTATATACAGATATGCATATGTATTCACACATAAATACACATATGGATGCATTACATATACAGTTAGTTCTCATTCACTGTCGACTATAGGTTCTTGGAAACTATGACTTTAGCAAAATGATGTATAACAAAACCAATTTTACTATAGGCTAATTGTTATAAACAAGAGTAAAGATTTTATGATATACTTCTGCTCACAAAAACATCACCAAACTGCTAAATAAAGACCCAAAACATTTCTAATATTAAACATTGAAATACACGTGAGCTGTACATATATTTAAGTAAAAGATTAGTAAAAAAATAATAAAAACATTGAGTTAAAAAACATTATTGATGCAATTTTGGGGGAATCAGTGAGCCACGGTAGTCATAGCGGTGGTAGGTTAAATCAAGAAATAAATACTTGCAAAGCAAAAATTGTAAGGAGCACCTCCTACCACCATGCAGTTCAAAAACAATCACAAATATGGCAGCTCCCTGAGGGCTTTTCTACTGCATCATTTATTATCTTGCTTTTGTACGATTATAACCTACTTTACAATTTTTATTTTACAGTCAGTTATATGAATTCATTCAATTTCTAACCCACATACTCCAGGATCTCAGATGGCCAGAGCCTATCCTGGAAGCTCAGGGAGCAAGGTGGGACGAGCCCTGGGCTGGACGCTCTTCCGTCACGGCTGTACTCACACCCACACCTATACGTGCTCAGACGGGGACACCTTAGACACACCAGTTCACCAGCGTGCACCTCTTTGGGATGTGGGAAGAAACCAGAGCACCAGCAGGAAACCCAAACAGACATGGGGAGGATGTGCAAACTCCACGCGGCCAGGATTAATATTTTTTCTTATCGATGTTATAATGAAATGACATTATTTGAGGATTTGCTGTATATATATTGTACCATCAATATTACATTGACATGATAAAATAGGCATATAAAAATACACACTATCTATTAATACCTAAATATATAGGTGGGTTTATATTACATATAAATATTGCATGATTTCTATCATCAAGTAAGTTTACATACTTCTTTTGCTTTTCTGTTGGGTTTTATATTCCCCAAATTGTCCAGCATCTAGGAGTGTGCAGAAAGCAATAATTCAGCCACTATCCCCTTGTGCCTGCTTTGAGATGGGATGTCAAGGCTATGCTTCCCTGTTAGGGAATGTTCCACAGCTTTGCTTCTGAGCAAATAAATAGAACAAGCTATCGCCATCTTACGATTTGTAGAATATTTCAGGCTATTTGGAACCATTGCATAATTTGCCTCCAAGAAGGCTATCAGTACCAATTTCCTTGGCCCACAATTGAATTGGGCACGCTCACTGTGAATTCTGATCTAGGAAAACGCCATTCAGTAGAACTTTAGAGATTCAAAATATGTGAATTTAGTTTCATCTGTAATTAACCAGGCTGATTTAAGAAAGAACATGTTTCTATTTTCTCCTCTTTTTTTTTTAGGTATGTGCATTGTCACTAAAATATCAACACGTCTCTGTTAAGTATGAAAATGTATGTGAACCTATACATTTGCACATGCACAAAAACACTCGATACTTCTTGATTGTACCTCCATAATTTAAGAGGCTTTTCATCTGTCAGCGCTAAGAATAAAGACCTTCCATGAATACAATTCCAATCATGTAATCCTGTTGGTGAGTTTCAATAGTACTTGTCAGACCCCGGCAAAACTAGCTCACTGCTTGAAAACAAACCACATAATTTTGTTTTTATGTACACATTGGTACTTGTTGACATACTATTAAATTGTTTTAATAGGACCTACTTAGAAAGGTATATATCTTGGTAGTTAAAGCCTACTACATTGTAAAGTACACTTTATATCCAAAATATTGCTCTCATAGGAAAATTGTAATTACAATGTTTAGACTACATAGCCAAACTATGTTGCTTTGTCTTGTCTTTGGGAAACTCATACTAAGCTAAAATTGTACCTGTCATTGAATCAGTAGGGACAAGAAAGGAAAAAAAAAAAAATCCCTGTTACCTGGGGATTTAGCAGAATATGGAGGGTGTAGGTTGTTGCACAATTAACCACAGTTCTGCTTGATTATTTTTGGTCACAGCTGCAGTCTGGATGAAACTTAAATGCCAACCTTTTTTAGTCTCTGAAAATCTTGTTCTTTCATGAAATTTGTTTACCACAGCTTTCTCTCAGAGAAGATGGTGGAGAGTGATACATTTTTCAGCTAGTGACATGTTTTGCCGGAGGGGACACATTTGCCTAGTGGATACGTAAATCCAGTCCTATGCACACAAGCAGTCATTTCCTTTCACTTTTTTCCTGAAGTTGAACTCCCTGGCCGCTTTTGACATCACGTCTGAAGAAAGTGAACACTTGGTCCTAAGTACGAATATGGCTCATCTATACCCAGCCCTCGGGCTTAGAGACAAGTACTGTGATTCAGAATCACACTGTCCACAGAACATTTCCAGCTTAGCTGTGGCAGTTTGATTTTCTTCTTTCTGCTCTAAAAATCCCGAAAATCAGGAGATTTTCTCTGCTCCCCCCACCCCCCCAATGGTTCCACTAATGTTTCCTTCTTCAGATGTGTCTTTTTCTTATTTAAAAATGGAGATATTTCTCCATGCGTTCAGCCACTTCTCATGTCTAGCTGGGCACTATGACCCCAAACATCCTTCTTCAGATTGCCTGACACACATCTGTGACATTGTGAAATATATATATTTGGTCCTTTTCCTGACATACAGCTCCTAAAACCCTTGGAACCTCCAGAGTAATAGCGAGTCTTTTGTATGCTAATGATAAGACTGGTGGCTGGGGGCCCTTAGACAGCTTCAGGATGGGGACTGGTCTCCTGAAAGACTGAGGCATGATTAGAGGGCAGGGAGAGGGGCTGACGGTTGAGTTGATCACCAATGGCCAAGGAGGTAATCCGTCATGCCTACATAATGAAGCCACCATAAAACCCCGAAGGACTGGGTTCAGAGAGCTTCCAGGTAGCCGAACACATGGGGGTTCCTGGAGGGTGGCACTCCCTAAGAGGGCGTGGAAGCTCTGTACCGCGCCCCACATACCTTGGCTTGTGCATCTCTTCCACTGGCTGTTCATCTGTATCCTTTGTAATACTTTATAACAAAGCGGCAAACATAAGCAAAGCGTTCCCCCGAGTTCTGTGAACTGCTCTAGTGAATTAATGGAACCTGAGGAGGGCGTTGAGGGAACCTCAATTTATAGCCAGTCAGTCAGAAGCACAGGACACAACATGTCCTTGGGAGGGCATCTGAAGGGGAACAGTGTTGTGAGACTGAGCCCTTACCCTGTGGGGTCTGATGCTATCTCCAGACAGAGAAGGCCAGAACTGAACTGAATTATAGAACACTCAGCTGGTGTCCACTGGGGAACGGCTTGGTGTGTGGGGGAAAATGTCCCCCACATTGGTGTTGTGTTGAGTGATGTGAGGATAAGAAAAAAAAAAACTTTGTTTTGGGGGTTATTTTTTCCTATCTAAAAGAACATCCCACAACCATTCTGCCAGCACCTTGGAGCTAATCCCCAAGTAAGTTAGTCTCTATAAAGAGAAGACTAGGAGACAGGCCAGGGGGTGGGCTGGACAAGAAACAATTGTGGAAGGTTTTATTGTTTCCTAAATGTTTTATAAAATACACATGGTAGCCCATGCTCACCCAGTGTCTTCAGAGAGGGAGAAGCGATCCCTTGAGTTGGCAGTTGTTACAGTGATAACAACAGCAATAGCAAAATAAGTGAGAAGGGGAAGATGAAGATGAAGAGGAAAGATGCTCATTTTCCACAACTTGACCATTTTCTTAAAGATGTTTCCAATAAGGGGCTAAAGCATCATACAATTCGGTCAGGTTTCCTCTCTCTCTCTTTGGATCATCAAAATTGCCAGCAACGAAACAGATTTGGCCCAACCAGCTCTCAGATAGAGCCCCGGCACCCACCCGCTCACGTCACTGAGGACAGGCTGATATCAACGTCTTCACCAGAGTGAATGTTCTTTTGTTGTCTTGGAAATAGACGTGTGCTTGCCCTTTTAGCGATACCCAGATCAGCATGTTGTGTCCCTGAAAAATCTACGATATGCTAATTTTAGCCCCTGGCCTAATGTTCCCAAGCTTCATTTGGTCCTCTGAGACTAACTCAGGCCTCCAAAAGAAACACCTACAGCTAGTGAGGACAGGAGAAGCCCAACAATCCTCTCCAGTTCTCTCCAAGACTTGGCAGTCTAAACCATTTGATGTGGAAAAGCGCTCTGTCTCAGTCTGTTTGGTGCTGCTATGACAGAGTACCTGGGGCTCGGTAATTTATAAATAACAGAAATTTATTTTCTCAGTTCTGGAGGCTGGGAACTCCAAGATCAAGGTGCTGGCATTTGGTGCCCGGTGAGGGCCTTCTTGCTGTGTCCTCACATGGCAGAAGGGCAGGAGAGCAGGCTGTTCCCGCCATCAAGCCCTTTTAGAAGGGCACCTAGTCCCATTCCTGGGGGTGGAACTCTCACGCCCTAACCACCTCTTCAGGGCCACTATCACATTGGCAACACCTGAATTCTGAGGGGGCACATTCAAACCACAGCACCTTCCTTATTGCAAGTGAGCAGAAAGCTGAATTCCTTCAAAATATATAGTTGAGGCAATCTGATTTTATCATAATTAAACAGTTTAACTCAAATGCGTATGGCATTATCCATGACACAATGACTTTTAATGCGAACTGTATAATTGTGTGTGCACTGAACATCTGTTATGCCATTTTCTCTCATTTATCAGCCATGCATCGCAGCCCACAATATGCCAGCAACTGACGAATTTTTTAAAAGTATGTGATATTTGAAGAAGGAAATATTAAGCAGGAGAATAAAGAATGGTGCAAACGCTTTGATCTTTGTTTTTTTTTTTTTTTTTCTACTTCACAGCAAATAAAGCAGAAACACTGGGGTGAGACCTGGCTTAAATGGTTTTTAAAAGTTCCCCAGGTGTACGCAGGGATGTGGTTCACTGGTCTAGACAAGAGGGCATTAACTGGCTGTTCTCACTCATATGTGGAAGCTAAAAAATTCGAATTCATAAGAAGTAGAGAGTAGAATTGCAGTTATTAGGGCCTGGGAAGGGTAGGCAGGAGGGGAGAAGGGGAAGACTTGGTTAAGGCATACAAAATTACAGTTAGATAGAGGGAATGAGGTCTAGTGTTCTATAGCACTATGGGATGACTATAGT